>ML250756.1:0-16576 GCA_005239495.1 Nicotiana undulata | reverse complement strand
CCCCCCCCCCCCCACCCCCAAAAAAATCCTCGTGACTTGGCACCAAATGGAGAAGAAAAGGAAGCAGAACTTTTAAATTTGATACAACTTGTAAATTGGTTTAGGATCCCGAAAAACAGAAGTATGCTGAAGAGTTGATAGCGTACAGTGATACATTCCTGAAAGAAGTATATACTTCGTTTAAGGGAGATGTTGAGAAGCAGGCTGGTAACATTCTTGAGCATTTGTATTTTGAAGCTTATTACTATTATGTACTATTTTTAATTTTGTAATGAGAAGTTAACAATAGTTCACACTTACACCAGGACCACAATTTGACTACCTAGAAATAGCTCTGGACAAATTTGATGATGGGCCTTTCTTCCTTGGACAGTTCAGTCAGGTCAGTAATTCCCCCCCCCTCTCCCTGTTTAGGTGTTTTCCTCTCAATAGTATGCAGTATAAGCCGAAACGGCCTCTCCACCTTCACAAGGTAGGAGTCAGGCTGCATACACACTAGCCTCCCCAGACCCCGCTTATGGGGTTACGTTGGCTTTGTTGTTATATGCTATATAAGCTATTACTACCGTTTAAGAATAACCTATATGTATGTGTCCGGATTTTTAAATTTCATCATGCTAAACTTGTAACTGTGGTGCATTAGGTCGACATAGCGTATGCTCCCTTTGTTGAAAGGTTCCAAATCTTCTTGCAAGAGGTGTTTAAGTATGATATCACATCAGGGAGGCCAAAACTAGCAAAATGGATAGAGGTATGATTACTCTATTTATGCTAACTTTACTTGCCTTAGAATTGTGTCAGTAAAGGTACCTGGCTGTCCCATAAGCTGCTATATTTCTAGTGTTCAAGATATACACTAGTTAAAAAGCACATACAAACTAAAGAAAGGAGAAAAACCAAGAAATGGGTTCTTATGAGGGGTGGGATTAGGGGTGGGACAACCCAGTCCGCTAGTGATATTGTCCGTTCCGGGCCTGGGCCCTCACGGGTTTAAAACGCGTCACTAGAGTCTAAGGCTTGTTAACTTATACCGCCAGCATCCCTCTTGTGTTTTACTGATGTGGGACTCTGTCTAAAGTCTAGGGTGTCACAAGGGGATTTTCTTGTATGAGTAGAATTTCAATTATTTTAGTGATGCACTAAATAGATAAGGTTTTGAAGCTCTATCCCGTAGTGGTTCTACTGTTGACTTGCCATTTTCATATATATAATTCTGCTCTATGGTCGCCGAACTAGTTTTGGATTGAGACATAGTTAACTCATTATTGATTGATTGGTTATGCATTATGATTGCCCTGCAGGAAATGAACAATCTTGATGGTTACAAACAGACAAAAGTTGATCCCCAGCAAGTGGTCGACTTATATAAGAGCCGCTTTTTGGTAGTTACTGTCATATGTAAAGAACTTGATATTTCCGTTGCTTGTGTGTAAAAATCCTAAGCTAATCCTTTCCATCTGTTTATTGCAGGCATAAAACTGAAATAAAGGGGTGCTCCATCGACATTAAATTACGAATAAGTGGTTCTCCATTCATGTCATGCACTTAAAGGATTATGCATTAGTAATACATATATGAATAAAGTGATCAAATTTTGTTGTGTGTAGATTGTGCTTAGCTTGAGACTTGTTGCTTGTGCTGGAGACTAGTATCAGCATAGATAGATATAGCATCTCAAGAGTTACAATTATGTTGTGCGTGTGTATTGAACTACTTAATGAAGTAATATTGATCATTAATTATCCTGTGTGAACCCCAAGAGTTGATTCTCCATCTCAAAAGAGAAGCATAGTTATCAGCAGCTTTTATAATTACTCGTAATGAAATACAGAATAAGTATACTTTCTTATGTAAATTTTAAATATGTATGTATACTTTATCTCAAAATATAAAGAAATCAACACTGAAATCTCACCAATATAGGCTCATATTCCTAGTTCCAAAATTAATTAATCAAGGGAAAAACTGCATGGTAAGTTGAGGAATCAGCCCTCACTTTCTCTGCAAAAGTTTTACCAACTTATCCTATGAATTAGGTAGGAAAAATATAAATAATTTACTCAGATGAGAAGTCGTATTATGAGATAACTGTTTCTCAACTTTACGAGAGTCCACCACCAAAGGATGTGGTGCAGTGGATAGGGTTGCTCCTTAATCAGAGGTCTCGAGTTCGAGCCCTGGGTATGGAAAAATCCTTGGTAGGGAGCTCTATCTCCCGAATGGGGCCCTACTCTACGCGAATCCAGATATAGTCGGGCTCCATTGCGGGTACCGGACACTAATGGAAAACCAAAAAAAAAACTTAACGAGAGTCCAAAAGTTAATGCTTTTGCAAAGAGCTCAACAGTACCCTATTCTAGCATAGGCTCCTTCCAGGTTCAATGGTGTAACATAGTCATATCCCGTAAAGTTCATAGAAAGATAGTTTAGCAAAGGAAATATAACGACTACTGCAGTAAGTTTAACTTCATTAATTTCCCATTTGCTAAACCATCTTCTTGAGAGTATACTATTATCATATCGTTTATTGCTGGCATGAGGTTCTTCTGATTACGTCGCCTATGATTTCTCTTTCATAGCTGAAGATTTTGAGCTTGTTTTGGATGCCTCAGAGTTTGCTCTTCTATTTGGAACGGTATGGTTGTGTTTCCCCTCATATGTAGTAATGAACGCTTTTGGATCATCTGTGGTTCTTTCAACAAACTTCCGCAAGTTGCATTTAGGACTTGTGCATCTGTAATAGCTCCTGTACATCGCAGCAATCAAGACATGATAGCAGGAAAATATGTCAGGAGGTAAAAGGCCAATTCATTAATAAGAATACAAATTTTACTGTCATCACTTTAGGAGCAAATATGTGATATTCCTAAGATACAAAAAGTTATGAAGTAAGAATTCCTAAACTAACAGTTCTCTGCAACACTTTGGTCCGTTGTGGCTAATGGAGCTTCTGAAACATAAATCTTTTTGGGTTTTTAATCTTTACTTCCTCTAAGAAAATTAATTTGGCAAGGGAAAAACTCGTAAGTCCTTTGCTAAGTCTAAATCTTTTCCGATGGTCGCCAGTGGCGGAGACAGGATCTCCCCGAAGGGGGTTCAAAAAGAAAAAAAGTTAAAAAAGATTGTAGCTAGTGGGAATTGAATTGATGACCTTACAAAGGTTTTGAACCCCCTTACCACTAAGCTACACTTTTGGGTTGTGTCAAGCAGATTCAAAACTTAATATATAGAGGTAAAAACAGATTTATATACGGTGTAATTTTTCGGCGAAGGGTTTCGGGTGAACCCCCTTCCCCCCCTAAATCCGCCCCTGATGGTCGCATTAACTAGGAAGTGTATAAGGATAAGAGGTTAAGATAAAATGTTGCACATAAAAATTATATGTTCTAACAAAGTCTCAGTATTATGAACTTGATGTTTGCCATTGGAAAAACTACCAAATCCATAAGTAACCTTCATTTCATACGCATGGATCTTTGAGTTATTCTGTTTTCTTCCACCATCGTATCGTATTTCCTTGGACTTTGTGTACTATTTTTGTTCATAAGGATGAGTAAAGCATTTTACCTGGGATATGAACTTCCCTTCACAACCTTCTGGCCATATTTTCGCCAGCGAAAGCCATCCTCAGTAATTTCAGAGTCAGTTGTATTTTGGTTTGGCATATAAGGAAATGCACTTTCCCCTGATGTACCTACTCCATTGGGTTGTCCTTCAATTTTCCTGGGAAGTAAAAACACCATAGTATTCACTATTCAGATTAATTACTTCTGTACTGTAAAGCGAACTGATAAAATGAAAACCACAATCCTGAATATGTAATAAAAAGTTTTCTCAGTACCAAGTCAACGAAACATAAAATTCACATAGGGAAAATCTCACCTTAAGTTTTGTTGTGAAGGAAGTTCTTTCAAAAATTTGTGAAAGATGAACTAATACACAAATGACTTAGCAACAATAGTGAGTGAAAGTTTTTGCTACCAAAGTGTTCGTAGGTGCACTAATTTCAGATAGCTGATTTAATTGAATTTTCTTGCTACTTACCTTCTTTTAGTTTTTGGTTCATCACAATCCGCCTCCAACTTTTTACTTCCTTCAGCAGAATCTTCAAAATTTCGGGCAGCAGTGTGCATTCCTGTAGTTGCAATGGGATCATAAGAGCATGCCGCTTTGCTGGAATAAGTTGAATGTATAGACAATCCCAATCCAACATCACTGTGATTATCCAGCCTACATATGTAAGCTTCACTCATCGGAGGATGTTGGTTACTCCATGTAGGGTTATTTGTTCCTTTTGAAGTTTCATTGCATACGGCTGCTCGGCCTTGTCCATCTGATAAGTTGCGTTTGGGAGGCTGAGGCTTTGGGTGGTTGTGCTCACCCCTGTAAACAATTTCTGCAATCTGTCCATCAAATGATCTTTCAACCTTCTTTTTCACAGGACACTTTAGATGCGTGCACTTATAGTAACTTCTCGGGTATTCACTTCCTTTAACTTGCTTTTGTCCATATTTTCTCCAATTATATCCATCATAACTAGGACGATCAACATTCGTGTTGATTAAAGATTGTTCAACTTCTTCTGTGTTCTCTGATACAATTGTTGAATGCACTATTGTTTTATCCTGTCCTGATTTTGCTAAACGACTTTGTTGAGATTCTGTCGTGGGGTCATGTTGTTGTTTAACTTCATTTGCTGATTGAACATGAGCCTCACCATCAGCTACTTCTCGTTGCTGATCGGATGCAGAGGTTCCCTATGCATAAGATGTGCTAGGTTTTATAATTGCCGCAGAGCAAGAGTATAGTAGTACATTATCACAGCTTCTTTAGCCATGTAAAAAAGGAAACTAACCTTATTTTCAAGGAGAGGAATGATTTTCCTTGGTGCAAGTTTAGCCATGGGTTTATACAGGACCTTGGGTTTCTCTACCGACTGCAAGATGTTATCAGATCGACTACCAACTTGTGCACCAGACATGTCAACCTGAAGATGCACATTTGTAGTAAAAAGAAACAAAGAAGAGGTTTGGGGCCATATAAAGAAAGACGAGAATATCAACCTGTGAAGAAAGATCTCCAACAAAAGCATTGGTTGTTGCAGGTTTCAACCTGACAGTCTTCGGTCTGATGGCTGGAATAGCCATTTCAGAGTGAACATCCGTTGATGAGATATCGATTGCACCAGCCAGGAGCTCCGAGAAAGATTTGTAAATAGGACATCTAGGCCTTGACGCGACTGGTCTAGCTATAGCTATTTTTGCTCCTTCATTGACTTCCATCTTCGTCCGCTCTTATTACATGTAAAAGTTGAATAGAAGTGAGGTCTAAAAGTTTAATTTGCACCATGAGCTAGGACAGCAAAACCATTTGAAGGATGTTTCAAGTCCTAGAGCCTTGAGTTCTAAAGTTGTACAGTAACGTGAAGGAAGATATCTACTTGGTTCTTTCTTTAATTGACATCTCAGAATTTCTCCATCTTAGTGAATCTGTCAATAACTTAACTGCCTGATTCAGATTCAACAGACTTTGACTACAACTTATATAAGTTGTATTCAAGTACTCGTATTCAAGTACTCAAGTTGTGCATTAATCTTATTATCCCGGGAGAAATTCAAAAAAGTCAGATTCACAAGTGGTAATTCAAAAATAGCCACAATATCAAAAATAATCAAAATTTAGCCACTTTTTATGTAAAGATAAATCTGAACGAAAACACTGTCCAAAATTCGGAAAAATACGTATATTATAGTGGAGATTGGAGAGCATCGATGCTCCAATCTCCAGTATATTATACTGGAAATTTCCGCGTGTTGGAGTTCCAGCATATTATGCTGGAAGTTCATACGCAGGTGCACCGATCTCCAATATATTATGTTGGAACTTTCCGTGTTGCAGCAAAATAGTGGCTATTTTTCAATTACTTTGCAAATGCTGGCTATTTTTGAATGACCAGTTGGATAACTGGCTAGCCCGTGCTATTTTTACTATTATCCCTAAATTCACAGGGTGTGATAAGGATTTCTCAAAATATATTAACACCTAGATTAACCCAACTCCAAACTATCAAAACAAAAAGTAGCCACTGAAACTTCATAAAGAATGCAGAAATTGGCTCCTTGTCTTATCATTCAATAGATGTTAAGGCTACTTACAGCGTGTAATCTCGCATAGTGGGGTCTGGGGAGGAGGACCCTACCCTATCCTTGTGGAGGTAGAGAAGTTGTTTCTACTAGACCCTCGACTCAAAAAGAGCATAAGCACAACAATAACGAAAAAGGAATACGATAATGTAAAAGCCATGAAAATAAGCAGTAACAATAACAAAATAATAAGATGACAGAAGAAAAAGAAACAACACATAGTACTAGGAATCTAAGAATAAGAAAATACGACACTACGTTCTAATACGACTGGTATGAAAAAGAAGAACGCTCAACTACCCACTACCCTAATAAATCTAGTCAACAAGTGAATCATCATTTTTTCATGAAAGAGACTCAATAATCAAGTTCAGTCCTTTTAACTAGCAAAATTTGTATTAACCAAAGGTCTTGCGCTCGAACCCTTGGAAGAAATTGTTTTTGTTAGAGAGTGTATTCCTCTTTAATGAGCCTTACGCGATGCAAATCCAGTTCGTCGGGCCCGCTGCGAATACCAGATTCCGTTTGGGACAAACAATGAAACTAGTAAAAGAATAAGACCCCAAAGAACTGAAGAAGAATCCTTTACCAAGTAATAATTGATGGAGAAAAACCTATGAATTCATCTCGGCACCCATTGAATCCCATTTACTTTCATAACAAAGCATTTAACCGAACCTGCATTTCAAAATTCAAACAATTTCAAATATGTTAAAAAACGTCAATGCTTTAACAAAGTTAAGCAAATAAAAGATAAAATCCTTAGGGCGACACATCTGTGAAATGGAAACGCGAACTAACCCTGAAATGAAAAGCTCCGGTTCTAATTTTTCAGTAAAGTGTGAAAACTTGTCCCATTTTTTTCGAACTATATACAGAATACAGATTAGAAGTTTAGTGGGACTGATTATTGAGAAATAGGTAAAAGAAATCCAAGATTCTAATAAGTGTACAGAAAAAAGAATATTTTCTTACGTTTTTCACTGATTTTTTGTAACTCAAATTGTATTTGAGTTTGGAGGGACTGAAGAGAGTTAGAAAAGATAGAATGCTACAGTTTTAACATCTAAGAATAGTGTCCAGTCTAGTGTGTGTCCAACTGTCCATGAGGCCAACTAACTGTCTAATGTTAGCTGTTGCACTTTTGACTTTCTGATGAGTGTTTCTGTTTGTATGTGAATTTAGCTGCTTTATTATAACCTATGACAATGACTGAGTGATTGTGTGGGACTCAATTTACTTGCCGGTTCCGATTACCATAAATAATGTGAGTGTGAATAGCGAAAATTGACCTGTTGACCGTGATTATGGGGCACGTGGAGTTCGAGGGGCAGATTCGTGATCGTAATAGTGAATTACGTGGAACTTAATTATTGGATGTGCGAACAAAGTACCACATTGGTAGTTGAAAATATTAGGAGCCTACACATATAAGGTGTAAGGATCTCTTAATGGTGAGACGCATTTTAGGAAAAACCATACGGAGTTGGTCCAAAGCGGACAATATCACACCATGTTAGTTTTTTATAACTTCTCAATCTTTTTTGAACTATTTTGAGTATAATTTTATATCTTTTGCAAACTCCAAATAACCTAACGTCTCTCTAACCTAACGCCTATGTTAATGTCGGCGTAACTCCGGCAACCTCCACCAGAATCAGGGAAGTCCCCTCCCCCCTTCTCTAACGTTTCCCCCTGTTTTTCTTCTCCTTCCTCCCCTCTTCTTTCCTCTATCCCCATCTCAGATCGCCGAATCCCCCCCTTTTTTTTCTCCCCGTCTCTTTATCTTCCCCCTGTTTCTGCCTCCTCCACTATCCATCTTCTCCTCTACCCCCATCTTCTTTTCTCCAGTTTTTGTTTTGTTTGTTTTCTCTGTAATCGAGCATCTCCGTAGGCAACGACGCTCTTCTTGGTCGTCTTTTGTCCTTTCTGGTGAGCTGCTTGTCGATTTTTTGTAGTAGCAGCGACGGTAGAGGTTTCTGCACAGAGGAAATTATTCGACGATCCTTGAGAGGCGTGTGGGGACATCGCAAGCAGCTAGAGGCGGGTAACGCGTAGATATTCTTGGATTGTAGTTGTTGTTGGTCTACACCATTTTGGCATCCTTAGACATTCTAGGTTCTATCATTCCTACTTAGTATTTGTATCTTGCGTGTTATATCTTTGTTGCCTATCTTTTACCCTTCAGTATTGCATTAGTTTCCTGCCTTTGTTGTGTATTTACCTTTCTCTGCCATTAGCCGAATCACCGTATATCTTGTGTGATTAAGAAAAAAAATTTAGTCTACATTGAAGTTTTTCCACTTGTCTGCATTTGCAGTAGTTTTATTCATAAGTTATAGTCCCTAGTTTCTTTGTTGGAGAGGTGGCTAGTCGGAACGATGGTAAAGTAGGGCCAAGAGCTCAAGTGGGCCAGGGGAGGAGGCAAGGGTGGCAAGGGGGTAAAAGGATCTAGTAGGGTGAGAGTGAGGTCGTGGAACATAGGGTCACTGACGGGTAAGTCTATAAGGTTAGGGAATATTCTACATAATAGGGAGATTAATATAACATGTGTTCAGGAGACTAGATGGAAGGGCACGAGGGATCGAGATGTTGACGATTTAAGTTATGGTAATTAGGATAAGGAGAAGACAAGAACGAGATATGTATTTTAGTTGATAGGATCACGGGAAGATGGTGGTGGATGTTAGGAAGGTAAATGATAGGCTAATGACTATTAAGCTAGTGGTTGGTGGGGTCACTTTTAACGTGATTAGTGCTTACGCGCCTCAAATAGGCCTAGGCGAGGAGGTCAAAAGACGATTCTGGGATAATTTTGATGAGGTTGTGCTGGTATTCCTTACTCTGAGAAGCTCGTCATAAGGGTGATTTTAATGGCCATATTGGGTTGACTGTTAGGGGTTATGACGAGGTGCATGGCGGGTTCGGTTTTAGAATTAGGAATGAGGCGGTACCTCATTATTAGACTTTGCTAAAGCTTTTTTGACCTGGTGTTAGCTAATTCGTGTTTCTAGAAGAGGAAGGAGCACTTGGTCATTTTTTGGAGTAAGGTTTCCAGGACTCAGATTTATTACTTTTTCCTTAGGAGGGGTGGTAGGGGCCTCTGCACCGATTGCAAGGTTATCCCTAGTGAGCGTCTGTCGACACATCATAGGCTCCTGGTAATGGATTTCGAGGTCAAACAAGTAAGGAAGAAGAGAGCGGTGTACGGCCAGCCGAAGATTAAGTGGGGAGCCTTGACTAAGGCAAAGGCGCAGGAGTTAGGGGAGACGTTGTTGGCCATAGGGGCCCGGAGGAGTAGTGGGGACGCGAGTAGTATGTGGACCACGACAACGAACTGCATTAGGGAAGCTTCTAGAGAAGTGTTAGGGGTATCGAAGGGTTATTCGGGAGGCCACAAAGGGGACTGGTGGTGGAACGAGGAGGTTTAAGGAAAGATGGAAGCTAAGAAAGAGGCACATCTGAAGCTAGTGGGGATCACGAATGAGGAGGAGCAGAGGATGTTTAGGGAGAGTTATAAGAAGTCAAGGAAAGAGGCAATCTTGGCAGTCACGACCGCTAAGACTACAACTTTTGAGCGATTGTATGAGGATCTTGGGGGCAAAGGAGGCGACAAGAAGTTGTACAGGTTAGCCAAGATTAGGGAGAGAAAGGCTCGAGACCTGGATCAAGTGCGTTGCATTAAAGATGAAGATGGTAAGGTTCTAGTGAAGAGGCGTGCATTAGGCGTAGATGGCATGAGTACTTCCATAGACTACTGAACAAGGAAGGGGACAGGAACATCGTGCTAGGTGAGTTTTTCCTATATTCGAGATGTAGTGTTACTATTTTCGAGAACCAATTCGAATTTATGCTGGAAGCCTACTACAGATGCCATTCACCTTGTGAGGAGATTGGTAGAGCAGTATAGGGTAAGGAAGAAGAACTTGCATATTGTATTCACCTGGAAAGACCTATGATAAAGTCCTAAGAGAGATCCTATGGAGATGTATGGAGGCTAGCGGTGACCCAGTGGCATACATTAGAGTGATTAAGGACATGTACGAGGGAGCGACGACTTGGGTGAAGACTGCGGGAGGAGACTCGGATCACTTCCTAGTGGAGATGGGGTCGCATCAGGGGTCGGCTCTTAGCCCTTTTTTGTTTGCCTTGGCGTTATAGGTGCTGATGCGACACATACAATGGTAGGTGTCATAGAGTAGGTTATTCGCTGATGATATTGTCTTGATTGATGAGACGCGTGACGGAGTTAACTCTAGGTTGGAAGTTAGGAGACAAACGTTGGAGTCTAAGGATTTTAAGTTGAGTAGGTCGAAAACTGAGTACTTGGAGTGAAAGTTCAGTGATGGGATGCATGGAGAAGGAGAGGAAGTGAAGATTGGTACTCAAGTCGTCCCCAAAACAGATAGTTTCAAGTATCTTGGGTCTATTATTCAAGGCAACAAGGAGATTGATGAGGATGTTACCCATCGTATTAGAGTATGGTGGATGAGATGGAGGCTCGCCGCGAGGGTTTTGTGTGATAAAAGTGTGCTACCTGGACTTAAGGGAAAGTTTTACAGAGTGGTGGTTAGACCGACTATGTCGTATGAGACTGAGTGCTAGCTCGTCAAGAAGTCCCATGTCCAGAAGATAAAGTAGCTGAAATGAGGATGTTGAGATGGATGTGTGGTCACACCAGGAAGGACAGGACCATGAATGAATTTATTAGGGACAAGGTAGGAGTGGCATTGGTGGATGACAAGTTGCTGGAGTCGAGGTTGAGATGGTTCGGGCATATGAAAAGGAGAGACATAGATGCTCCAGTGTGAGAGGTTGTCCATTGCGGGTCAAAGGGAGGGAAGGGGAAGGCCTAAGAAGTATTAGGGAAAGGTAGTTAGGCAAGAATTGTCATCATGCAATCCTTTTAGATCATCTAATTTATACTAAAGTAGAATTAAAATTGTGCACAAATTTAGGGGAACAAATTGATTAGGATAACATACACTTTTCTTCATAATGACATAATAAAGCCATGTTGCGTCTCCTTTGCCCACAAGATCTCTAAGAAATACATAAAACACAATAAGTATAAAGTAAAACGGATATCTGAGTGCAATGTCATTTGGGTAATGATATCAATGTAGCATGGAATGGTCGTGTAGGCTACCATGTCCCCACAACATGCTGACTTGCTCGTTGGGAACCCTAGGCCGACTAACCGCATTAACCTTTAAGTTCCTTGCTACGGGCCATAGACATTGACTTCCCCCAACGACATAGTCCAACATCACTAGTCACACCAGAAGACATAGGAAAATGAGATAGGTCACGCATAACGATATAGGCAGTGACATAAGAAATCGTGTTACACGTACCAATGCACATGTCCTCGGTTTACCACATATATAAATCATGTCGTGCAAACAACAAAAGAACATATGATACAATAAACAAGGCTAAGACCTGGACGAACATCTGATTTATAACGAGATATTCATCATGCAATCCTTTTAGATCATCTGATTTATACTAAAGTAGAATTAAAATTATGCACAAATTTAAGGGAACAAATTGAATAGGATAACATACAATTCGACAATATATTTCCGAGACTACTGAACAAGGAAGGGGACAGGAACATCGTGCTAGGTTAGTTTTTCCTATATCCGAGATGTAGTGTTACTATTTTCGAGAACCAATTCGAATTTATGCTGAAAGCCTACTACAAATGCCATTCACCTTGTGAGGATATTGGTAGAGAAGTATAGGGTAAGGAAGAAGAACTTGCATATGGTATTCAATAGACCTAGAGAAGGCCTATGATAAATTCCTGAGAGAGATCCTATGGAGATGTATGGAGGCTAGCGGTGACCCAGTGGCATACTGTTGTTTTATACTTCAATACCACACAAGAAGGGGGGTTGATTTGTGTGGTGTCTAATTTTTCGAGTGTTGTCTTGGTAGAAGAACCCGGTTCTTCTTGGTGTTCCAACTTCTACTGATACGGAATAATAAATGCAGTAAAGTAAAAACACAGAGATTTTTTACGTGGAAAACACCTGGCTCAAAAGGTGAAAAAACCACGACCTACTCCTCAGTAGGATTTTCACAAACTCTTCACTACAACTCTGAGCCAAACAACATTTACAAAATAAACTCTTTTGTAAACCTAGGACTAACTCTAATCCCTTTGTAGCAACGTAGACTCTAGCTAATTGCGACAAGCTTCAAGTTAACTCTAACTTGAACAGTGTGTACCTATTACAATTGCTTCTAAGAAAGCTGAAAAGATACAATATTAAATCACCTACTACAACCAACTAGACTCAATAAACAAACATATGAAACTGGTTCTTCTAGCTGGTCAGTAGTCTTTGTGTCGCACAAGGATTCTGCTTACAAAATATCTCTGGGAATTTTGCTTTCAATTCTTGTTTCACTTCTGCCTTTGTGCGATCATTCTTCAGTAGGAATACTTCAAAATTATATAGCGCCAGAAGTTGAGATGTTCTTGTTTAATTCTGATGCAACTCTTCCTTGGTGGAAGAGTTTGTATTAAACTCAACTTCCTTCCTTTGTTACTATCCTTGCTGAATTCAAACTCTAACCTCTTATCAATTTGCAACCTTTTCGCTTTAGGAGACAACCTCTTAGTTCCCAGATAATTCACATAACATGTTATCTCCTACGCATGGACTCTTCGCGTGCCAATGAGTTTGTTTCACTATGATAGCCTGATGGACATGGTTCAACTTGGTAGACATTTGTCAATCTTCAAAACAATGTAGTGACTTGGGTCAATAAATTCCCCTTTTTTGATGATGACAAAACCTGTGCTTAACCCTGTACAATCTTCAAACACTTTGTATGGTTTTAAACATTTATCATAGAGAGACCAGGTTCATTAGGTTATATCACAACAGTTTGAAATTTAAAAAGCACATTTCTTCCCCCTTTTGGCATCATCGAAAAGTTGAAAAATGATAAACGTACTAGAGTTATTAACAATTACTCATGGCCATTTGAGGCAACTGCAGGTGAAAAACATGATTAATCATCACAAGAAACCAATAAATGTAATCTAAATAAGAAATCGAGACAACTCAATAACAAAACAACAAAATTCATTGATAGGATCGGAAATCAAACATCATACAATCAAAAACAAAAAAAAACCATAACCATGAGCAAAACAGAGTAAAATAAACATAACAAATCCCGGACTTGGTCATAGATGGGTTTTAGGTGGCTCTGGACATCCTAAGGTTGGGTAGGTGCAGATGAGGTTGGGTTCTTGGCTTGAAGGAGACACATCATTTGGTGAAGAACACCTTCATTTTTCTCCTTCTCCTTTGCTAGTTCAACTCTGAGAGCATCCCGCTCAGCTTCCACCTCATGAAGGCGAGATTTCAATCTAAGGATCTCCTCATCCTTCATCTCTCCTTCCTGCACCAATGACCTTACTTTGCTATTGACTGGCTGCTTCCTAGATGAACCAGGTTCATCTTCCGGAACATTGACAATATAATCACAAGTCAGCAAAGTGTTCTTCCCAAAATAATCCTTAGCATTAGCCATCTCAGCTTTCTTCACAGGAACCTCAAAGTGAGCAAGTACAGTTGTCAGAATAAAGCCATAAGGAATAGCATGTACTTTGGTTCCATTTACAACTCTGTCCAAGAGTTGAATGATGAAAGCTGGCCAATTGATCTGCTTTCCCCTATACAAACACTCCATCAAGGTGAGGTCCATGTAATTGGCGATGTGCCTTCTTTCTTGTATGGGCAGCAGGAACTTGATGACAAATTCAAAGAATAGCTTATGTTGGGGCCTCATTTCACTCTTGAACACCAGCATGGGCTCAACTTCCTCCTCATTCTCATAAAAGAATCTGGTGATGTTGAGAGTTGAGGCCATTCCATCAAGACTAGGCCATCTTTGCCTAGTGTAATCATCGTAGCCTTCAACAGGTATGTTCAGAATCTCACATAGTTCCTTTGCATCAAAAGTGATCTGAATGCCCTTGATTGTGGAAGTAACCCTGCCATCCTTCACTACTGCATTACCCATGAACTCCACCAGTTCGTTCCTTGCCAGCCTTCCTTCCATGCGAAGGACCATATCCTTCCACCCTGCACATCCAGTGTGTCCAGCAGGTATCGCATCCCAGATTCCTCGAGATCTTTCAATAACTTTCCCTTCAGAATTGTCCTTTTGCTGAACATTGTTATTCTATCAGCCTCTTCATCAACTTCCTTCTCATCCTCTCCACTCCATTCTTTATCTTCATCTCTCACTTGTACTTTCTTGACCCTAGACCTGGACCTCTTAGCAGTGCTTGAGGTTGTGGCAGACACAGCAGCTGACTTCTTTGAAGAAGCCTTAGCCTTTTTGGGTTTGGGTGTATTAACCACAACAGGAACAGGCTGCTCCTCATGTTGGACGAGGTCCAACGATTCATCATCCACATCAACAGCCTCAACAGGCTCTCCTACTTTGGCTTTTCCCTTTGCAGCTTTCTTTTTTCTGCTCTCTCTCAGAGCCTTTTCTAATTCTTCTTCTTGTCGTTGTACAACACTTCTAGTAGCACGCACCTTTGGGGAAGGAGCATCAACAGACACTTGAGCTTTTCGTTTCTTGGAAGAAATAGGTGTTTTAGCTTTTTTGGACTTGAGATATCTTCTCTTTTTGGGATTGTATGAGTCTCCCAACCTTTGCAGCATCTCAGCTAGTGTTTCCTCTATAGATGAAACAGGTTCATCTATACCCTGTCTCAAGATCTCCAACCCCGCTGCTGCTTCCTCAGCAACATTTCCCCCTAAATCTGTGACATTTTCTCCAACATGCTCAGGAACGGGACCACAAATAGCCAAGGGGGTGCCATCCTCCCTAGATCCCCTTACAAAACCTCTGTCTCCCTCACTCTCAAGAATCTTTTCTTTTCCTAATTTTCTACGCCTATCCGGCACTTCAACATCAACAACAGACCCAACCAACACAAACATGTTCTTAGTAGTAGCAGGTTCAGAACCAACCTCAAGATTTCCTTGCTCAGAACTGGATGAACCAGGTGCTTCATCCTCATTGGCTGATTTGAAAGATTCACTTGATGATTCAGACTCATTCTCTTGTTCAGCCTGTAGGGTTTCCTCCAAGAATCTTGCACGAGAGCTAGAGGCAACAGATTTTCTGGCAAAAACTTTCACACGACGAGCCCTGGGGGCTGGGGTAGGGTTAGGTGTGGGTTCAAGAACTAGAGGGTTTTCAGAGGTTAATGATATTTATAGAGATTGAGAGCTATACACGGATGGAGAATTAGAATCAGACTCATAAAGTCCTCCATCGTAATCACGAATTGGTGATGAAGAAGATGTAGAAACAGGAGGTGGTGACGACATTGTTATGAACGTTTTAGAAAAGATGAAAGATTGATCAGTTTTGGTTTAAGAAGAGTGAGATGAACTCGGTTCGACGGTTTAGTTATGAAGAGGGGAGTAATGATGACCCTTTGATAAGATGTGGCTGGGAATTTTACAATGGGCAGAGTATTTACTCAAGTGGTAGTCTAATCGATGCAGGACTGGCATTGATTAGACGGTTATGAACCCCCTAAAAACTAGGCTAATTAAGTAGAGATGGGACTTCTTGAAACAAGTTCAATTTGGATAAGTACTAGGAATTTTAATTGAACCGAATGTAGATAGAGTCCTGCTCATGTATGACTGTAATTAATTTAATAAGTGTATGGAGATGAGTACGTACCTTGTGATCAATCAGATGAACCAACATGGATGAACCAGGTTCATCTTGTTAAAATCTTTAATTTGCCTCAATTTACAAATATAGAGAAACATCATTAGCATAAAGGGAATCATATTAATACATGGCAAGAGAGTATGGCAATAAATACATGATACTGAGCAATGATTAGTCTAGTTAAGTACCTAAGTTAAAATTTCTAGCCAATTTTTTTTTTCATTTTTCAATTTTTTTTTTCATTTTTGTTTTTCCAATTAGGTGATCTTAATCATCCCTTATTCATGTATGTTTCTCTCAAAAGTCTCCCTATTTAGTTCTTTAGAGAAGATATCTGCAATTTGCTTGTCAATAGCACAAAATTCAATTGAGATCAGACTTGGTCTGTCGTTACGCGAAACCTACATTATAACTGTTGTTAGTGGCTTATTATATGTTGGTTATTCTATTATTAATGTGTTAGAGTTGATAGGCTTGAAGTCGAAATGGTTAAATGAGAATTCAGTCACTTAGTCCTTAAGAACAACCTTAAAATGGGAAAAGTCAACTAAGAGTTGACTTATTGGTAAACGACCTCGGAATGCGGATTTTATGGCTCGGATAGCTTCGTTAGGTTATTTTGGACTTGCCCGCAAAAGAGCAGCTTCAGGAACTCTTAGATAAGGGGTTCATTCGGCCTAGCGTATCGCCTTGGG
>ML250753.1:94131-130146 GCA_005239495.1 Nicotiana undulata | reverse complement strand
GTGTTATTTCCCCCACTCTCATGGGAGCGGGCCGTACGCCATGGCGGATTGAAAGATGCACTTATGGTTCGGGTCGTTCGACCCTCGGTAGTGCATAGATATGATTATTTTATGGCAAAGGTTCACTTATGGTTCAGGTCGTTCGACCCTCGGCAGTGCACAATTTACTTTTATTGTTGGTTCGGGACGAACGACCCTCGACATTTCCTACGCATATACATATGATATACCACTCATGACTTGAATTGTTAAATTATCTTAAGGACGTAAATTGTTAAATGATTTCATGGAAAATGACTTGACAGATATTTGGTGGAAAAAATGAAGTAGAAATTATTTATTTACTTCAAGTGTTTTATTGAATTGCAGTTATTTTTAAAGTTTACTAATTTTATTAACCTCGTGCGCATTTTGCTGTTGTCATATATAGTTAAATTACATTGTTGGACCCTAGTGAGTGTCAAGTCGACCTCTCGTCACTACCTCTCTGAGGTTAGGCGGGATACTTACTGAGTTCACGTTATTTTCGTACTCAGGATACACTTGTTGTGCATTTTGTTGCACAAGTACCTCAATATGGCTGACTTGGAGACTTAGACGAGCTGCATCATCCGGAGACGACCCGCAACCGGCAGAGTCTTCCTCATATGTACTTGTACTTTATTTTAAAGTTCTTGTCCAATTTGTATCTCGGATAAGCTTGTATATTTGTATAAATTCTTAGAAATTGCTCATGTACTTGTGACACCGGGTTCTGGGATATGTTTGGGGTGTAACTTATTAAAAATAGAAATATTGGACTGTTAATTTTCACCTAATGGACTTTATTTAATTGTTACGTGTTAAAGAGGAAGGAAATGATTTCGAAAATGTTGAAACAGGAATTTAACTCAACTATTAGATGATTGGCTTGCCTGACAGTGGTGTCTGGCGCCATCACGACCTTAATAGATTTGGGTTGTGACAACATGGTATCAGAGCGCTAGGTTCCCTTAGGTCTCACGAGTCATGAGCAAGTCTAGTAGAGTCTTGTGGATCGGTACGAAGATATTTGTACTTATCTTCGAGAGGCTGCAGGGCTGTTAGGAGTACTTCCCTTCTTGATTCCTCATCGTGCGATTTGATTCCTTTGAAGCTTATGCCTATTTTTTTTCCTACTCAATCTTATACGTCGCAAAGCGCTTGTCATGAATCGGGAATTTGAGGAATTGTAATGGTGCCACTGATATGGTGCGTGATGTTTTTCGTACATAGTTGATTGGGTTGTTGATGTCGCCCTACAAAAGAGTAATATGTTGTTTAAGCCAGTAGTTGTGGTTCTGAGGACTTTGAGGTTATGCTCAGGTTGTTAAGGTGATTACGGTTGGTTATCGCACGGTGTTGATATGATTGTAGAATGTTTGCCCGTAGGTTGGGGGTGATGAATGACTTGGAGGGAGGTCTTCTTAGAGCGTAATTTCGAGATTTCAACATTTCAGTTCCGGCGGAGGATGGCAAATGGGACTATGAATGATCAAGTATGGGGGATAAAGTAATAAGACTTGGTGTTATCGAGAAAGGTGTAGTATTCACCTGTGTTGTGGTATCGTTATTTGATCGAGTAGAATGTGTTAAGTTTGCCGGTGTTATAGCTCTTCGGTTGCATTGGGTCAGAGTGTTGTGATGCATGTTGAAGAAGCGGTTGTCAGAGATCGTGGTGTGTAGTGGTTCAGAATTTAATAGTTATTTCTAATGAAGGAAGCTCGAGAAGAATGATCTTCGGAGAGTTTGAAGTCGTGGTGATCTGCTGGATCAAGGGCTACAGAGAATGATATTGAATTGAGGCCGCAATTGAGAAGCATGCGATGAAGGAAGACATGTGAGAAGTGTCAGGTGGCGGCTAAATCTCAGAAAGGGGCCAGGCATAAGAAGAGGAAGTCAGGTAGTGCTGGAAGGAATGAGTTTAATCAAAGTGGGAGAGTGGCAGTGTAGCATATGAGTTCAGTGGTAAGACAGTTGCCTATCTTGAGGAAAAGTTTGGAGTGATTTGAGAATTTCAGTGGACAAGGATTAGGTCCACGAGCTTAAACTGAAATGTGGGTTATTTCGGCGGAAGGTTGGATACAACAGAGATGAGTTATCAGGAATGAAGAAGGATGAAATGTGGCAATGAATTTGAGGATATCGTAGCGCATTTAGTAGATTTCCACGAGGAGCGGACGGACTGGTAAAGTTGGTGAATGATAACAGGCTTAGGATGGGATATTGATGTGCTAGAGGGTGTGCAGTGCAGCATTGTCAGAAGGTGTCAGTTGGTGACTTCCACAGGTGGGTTATCTCCTATGAGTAGGTTAGCGGTTGTATGGTTGGCAAGTTCTGCGAGGGATTCTTGTGGCTATTCGGTAGGAGGCAGAATGTGTGAATGGTGCTAGAGAATTTGAGTATTTAGGGGATGCTAACAGGAGAAGTTAGAAGAATTTGACGGGTCGGTTGAGCAAGGTCATGTCAACAAAGGAGAAAGGATCTCAGCAGGGTCTAGAGTGGTGCAAGGGTGTAGCTTCGGGCTAAGTGGGGTAGTCCCACCACCTGCAATTGGGTTGTAGGATTGTGTTCTCATGGGGTTGTAGATTGTCGGCGCATTAGCAAGTTGTTACAGCTAAGGTAAATGAGTAAAAGGTGATTGTGCATGGGCACTCCCAGCCCAGCCGGTTGCCCTAGTTCAGGACTATGTGATTCCAGCCATGCCCGAGGATGAGCAGCGTAGGCTGGAGAGGTTCAGTAGACTTCAGCCTCCGACTTTCAACGGCGCAGAGGGCAAGGATGCCCAAGGTTTTCTAGATAGGTGTCAGAGGATACTTCGCACCACCGGGATTCTGGAGACCTGTGGGGTCTCATTTGCTACATTCCAGTTTTCTGGTGCTGCTTTTACCTGGTGGGAGTCTTTAAAGAGGCGTAGGCATGTTGGTTCAGCACCCCTCACCTGGTAGTAGTTCTCCGCTATCTTATGGAGAAGTATGTTCCTTAGTCCCACATGGAGGAGCAATGCAGGCAGTTTGAGCAGCTGCGCCAGGGAGAGTTGTCAGTCACACAATACGGGATGTGGTTTTCTAAGTTGGCTCGGCATGCTACTGAGTTAGTACCTACTGATAGGGAGAGGATTAGGAGGTTTGTAGATGGCCTCACGTATCAGCTTCGGATTTTGAAGACCATGGAGAGAGTGTCAGGTGCCATATTCGAGCAGGTTGTTGACATAGCTCGGGATATTAAGTCGGTTCGCAGGCAGGAGAGAGAGGAGAGGGAGGCCAAGAGGCCTCGGGGATCAGGTAGCTTCAGTGCTGCCCCTCTTAGAGGGCAGTTTTAGCACAGTAGAGGTCGCCAAGCTTATAGTGGTGCATCTTCGGGGCAGGGTCCTCGCAGCTCTCATCCGGGACGTTCTTCCCTTAGTGTCATTCCATCTCAGAGCTCCTCCAGATCATCATCATTCTAGGGGTTCCTCTATGCATGGTTCGTCCGGTGGCTATCCTAGTGGCAGGGGTTCCCTTCAGTCCCCATCTCTAGCTCCAGGTAGTTGCTTTGAGTGTGGAGAGTTTGGACATGTATGGAGGTAGTGTCCTCGTCGTTCTGGTAGTTCGCTGAGGGGTCATCCCTCAATATCAGCCCCAGTCACTTCGCAACCCACCCAGGAAGCCAGGGGTGGTGGTCAGTTAGTTAGAGGCCGCCCTAGAGGGGGAGGTCGAGAAGGTGGAGGTCAGCCATGTATCTATGCACTTATGGCTAGGCCTGATGCTATGGCCTCCAATGCAGTGATTATAGTTATTATCTCAGTCTGTCATAGTGATGCTTTGGCTTTATTTGACCCTGGATCCACATACTCTTATGTTTCGTCATATTTTGCTCACTCTCTAGATATGCCCCGTGAGTCTTTAGTTACGTCTGTTCATGTGTCGACTCCGGTGGGCTATACTATTGTTGTAGACCGTGTGTATCGGTCATGTGTGATATTTATTGGGGGTTTAGAGACACGAGTAGACCTATTGTTACTCAGCATGGTTGAGTTTGATGTGATACTAGGCATGGATTGGCTATCTCCGTGTCATGCTATTCTTGATTATCACGCTAAGACCGTGACCCTGGCTATGCCTGGTGTTCCGAGAGTTGAGTGGAGAGGGTCTATTAAGTGTGTGCCTAGCAGAGTGATTTCTTACTTGAAGGCTCAGCGTATGGTTGAGAAGGGATGTGAATCTTATCTAGCTTTTGTGAGGGATGTTAGTAATGAGACTCCTTCTGTTGATTCTGTTCCTGTGGTCCGTGATTTTCCAGACGTTTTCCCTGCAGACCTGCCAGGCATGCCACCTGACAGGGACATTGATTTTGGTATTGATTTGGTGCCACGCACCCAACCTATATCTACTCCACCTTATCGTATGGCACTAGCGGAGTTGAAGGAATTGAAAGAGCGGCTTCAGGAACTCCTAGATAAGGGGTTCATTAGTCTTAGTGTGTCACCTTGGGGTGCACCGGTGTTATTTGTGAAGAAAAAGGATGGTTCCATGCGCATGTGTATCGATTATCGGCAACTGAACAAGGTTACTATGAAGAACCGGTATCCTTTGCCCCGTATTGATGACTTGTTTGACCATCTTCAGCGAGCCAGAGTGTTCTCTAAGATTTATTTGAGATCCAGGTATCATCAGTTGAAGATTCGGGATTCTGACATTCCGAAGACTACTTTCAGGACCAGATATGGTCACTATGAGTTTCTGGTTATGTCCTTTAGGCTGACCAATGCCCCAGCCGCGTTCATGCATTTGATGAACAGCGTGTTCCAACCTTACCTTGATTCCTTTGTCATTGTGTTCATTGATGACATCCTGGTATATTCTCGTATCCAGGAGGAGCATGCTCAACATTTGAGAGTTGTGTTGCAGAGATTGATAGATGAGAAGCTTTATGTAAAGTTCTCCAAGTGTGAGTTTTGGCTTGGTTCAGTAGCTTTATTGGGGCACGTGGTGTCCAGTGAGGTTATTCAGGTTGATCCGAAGAAGATTGAGGGGTTGCATAGTTAGCCCAGACCGTCCTCAACCACAGAGATTAGGACTTCCTTGGTTTGGTGGGATATTACCGTCACTTTGTGGAGGGGTTCTCTTCTATTGATTCACCCTTGAACATATTTACCTAGAAGGGTGCTCCATTCAGATGGTCTGATGAGTGTGAGGAGATCTTTCAGAAGCTCAAGTCAGCATTGACCACAGCTCAGGTACTGGTTTTGCCTACTGTTTCGGGTTCTTATACAGTGTACTGTGATGCTTCTAGATTTGGGTTGGGAGAGGTATTGATGCAGGATGGTAGGGTTATTGCCTACGTGTCTAGACAGTTGAAGGTGCACGATCTTGAGTTAGCTGCCATTGTTCATGACTTAAAGATTTGGCGCCATTATTTGTATAGGGTACAGTGTAAGATTTTCACCGATCATCGTAGTTTGCAGTATCTGCTGAAGCAGAAGGCCTTGAGTTTGCATCAGAGGAGCTGGTTAGATCTTCTCAAGGATTATGACCTCACTATTTTATATCATCCGGGGAAGGCCACTGTAGTGGCCGATGCCCTTAGTCGCAGAGCAGAGAGTTTGGGGAGTCTAGCCTACCTTTCAACAGCAGAACGACCCTTAGCAATTGATGTTCAAGCTTTAGCGGGTCAGTTGGTGAGATTGGATTTGTCAGAGCCTCCATAGGTGTTAGCTAGCATGGCTTTCAGGTCTTCTCTTTATGACCAGATTAGAGCACGCCAGTACGATGACCGACACTTGTTTGTTCTTCAGGATAGGGTCCATTGAGGTGATGCCAGGGATGTGACTATTGGTGATGACAGGGTTATGAAGATGAAGGGGCGTATTTGCGTTCCCAAGGTGGATGGGCTTCGAGAGTTGATATTAGCAGAGGCCTATAGCTCGTGGTATTCCATCCATCCGGGTGCCGCGAAGATGTATCAGGATCTGAGACAGTAGTATTGGTGGAGGCCGATGAAGAGAGATATTGTTGAGTATGTAGAATGTTGTCTCAACTTCCAGAAGGTCAAGTATGAGCACCAGAGGCCAGGGAGATTACTTCAGAGGTTAGATATTCCGGAGTGGAAGTGGGTGCGGATCACCATGGACTTTGTAGTTGGGCTTCCACGGAATTGGAAAGGTTTTGATGCTATTTGGGTCATTGTGGATCGGCTGACCAAGTCCACGCACTTCATTCCTGTTGGTACTACTTATACTACGGAGCGGTTAGCTGGGATCTACATCAGGGAGATTGTCCGATTGCATGGGGTTCTAGTTTCTATCATATCTAACAGAGGTACTCAATTCACATCTCAGTTTTGGAGAGGCGTGCAGAGAGGTATGGGTACTCAGGTAGAATTGAGCACTGTATTTCATCCTCAGACTGACGGGCAGTTGGAGTGGACTATTCAGATTTGGGAGGACATGTTGTGTGCCTGCGTGATTGACTTGGGGGTTCATGGGACCAGTTTCTGCCACTCGAGGAGTTTGCATATAATAATAGCTACCAGTCCAATATTCAGATGGCCCCGTATGAGGCTTTATATGGTAGGAGGTGTAGATCTACGGTTGGTTGGTTTGAGCTGGGTGAGGCTAGGCTATTGGGCACAGACTTTGCGTTGGAGAAGGTGAAATTAATCTAGGAGCGACTTCGCACGGCGCAGTCTAGGCAGAAGAGTTATGCGGACCGGAAGGTCCGGGATGTGTCTTTTATGGTGGGAGAGAAGGTACTGCTGAAGATGTAACTCATGAAGGGTATTATGAGGTTTGGTAAGAGGGGAAAGCTGAGTCCCCGATTCATTGGGCCTTTTGAGGTACTTCAGAGGGTTGGAGAGATGGCTTATAGACTTGCCTTGCCACCCAGCTTATCGAGTGTTCATCAGGTATTCCATGTGTCGATGCTTCAGAAGTATGTTGGTGACCCGTCTCATGTGTTAGACTTCATCACAATTCAGCTCGAGGGGGATATGTCATATGAGGTAGAGCCAGTGGCCATTTTGGGTCGTCAGGTTAGAAAGTTGAGGTCTAAGGATATAGCTTAAGTGAAGGTGCAGTGGAGAGGTCAGCCAGTGGAGGAGGCTACTTGGGAGGCCGAGCGAGAGATGCGGATCAGATATCCTCACTAGTTTGAGACTCCAGGTATGTTTCTAGACCCGTTCGAGGACGAACGTTTGTTTAAGAGGGGGAGAATGTAACGACCCGGCCGGTCATTTCGTAGAATCTGCATTATTATTATTGTTGTGGCCTTGTCATGCATTGTTTATATTGTTTATTATGTGTTGGAGTCGGTTGGCTTGGGTTCAGAAGTGTTGTAGTGAGAATTGGGACACTTAGTCTCTAAAAGTAGCTTTATAGCTAGAAAAGTCAACTGGGAGTCGTATTAGTAAACGACATAGGAATGCATATTTAATGGCTCAGAGAGCTTTGTTAGGTGATTTAGGACTTATGAGTGTGTTCATAATGGTTTTGTGATATCCGGTGTAGAATAAGGCTTGAATTGGCGAAAGTTAGTTTTTGGCGATTTCCGGTCGGTAGTGAAAAATAAGATATCGGAGTCGGAATGGAATTCCGACACTTAGAGCAGGTTCATAATGTCATTTTGGATATGTGTGCAAAGTTTCAGGTCAATCGGAGGTATTTTGGATGATTTCGGCATAGTTGGTGAAATTTAGGAATTTCGAAGTTCATAGGCTTGAATTTGATGTGATTTTGGTTTTTTGCGTTGTATTTGGTGTTTCGAAGGCTCCACTAAGTTTGAATGATGATATGGGATATGTTGGTATTTTTGGTTGAGGTTCCGAAGGCCTCGGGTGTGTTTCAGATGATCAAACGGGCATTTTTGGGCCTTAGAAAATTGCTGGTTTTCTGGTTTTTGTGCAGCAGGAAAACCTTCTCTACGACCGTGTGAGAAGAAGCGCGATCGTGTAGTTCAAGTTGAGGGGAGCAGGATTTTACTCTCTGCGATCGCATAAGTGTGTTCGCGATCGCATAGGTTGGGCGGCTTAAGCAGTGCGATCGCGTAGAGATAGATAGGCGCGTGAAGGGGTTGGTCAGTTGTGCTGCGCGATTGCGTGGGTAGGTTCGCGATCGCGTGGGTTTAAGTCATAATGAACCGCGATCGCGTGGAGATATTCGCGATCGCGTAAGGTAAATAATTGAGGTTGTGAAATTGTTCTCCGCGATCGCAACTGGATGTCCGCGATCGCGATGAGGAATGCCTGGGCAGTATATAAAAGGTCATTCCGCGAACCCTTTTCACTTTTCGACCATGTTTTAACGGGGTTGAAGCTTTTGGAGAGATTTTGAAGAGGGAGACAATAGTTCTTCATTGAGGTAAGGTTTTTGGACTTCATAACCCGATTATATGTGATTAAGGACCTTATTAGTGGTGTTTAATTGGGAAAAATCAGTGGAAAAAGAGAAAAGTAGGGCTTGAGATTAAGAGAACTTCTAAGGGTGATTTGAGGGGTCATTTGGACTCCAATTTCAGCGTTCTTTATATGTATAGACTTGTAAGAGGATGAGGATCATTTTGGTATAAAGTTTATCGAGTTTCGAGACGTGGGCCCGGGGGTCGGGTTTTGGCCAAATTCGGGAATTGTGCATAAAGTTGATATTTTTTTATTGGGTTTCATCTCCCTAGCATAATTTGATGTGAAAAAGCTGATTTTGATAGATTTGGAGCAATCAGGAGCCGATTCGAGGGGCAAGAGTATTGCGGAGTAGCTTTTCGGGCTAGTTTGAGGTTAGTAATGTCTTTAAATCATATCCTGAGGGTATGAAACCCCGGACTTAGCATCCCATCACTATTTTTGAGTGACGTACACACTGGATGACGAGTGTGTGGCGTGCACGAATTGGAAATTGGACATTGGTTCCTTCTGAGGCAACTATTGAGTTGCGAAACTGCTTTCAAATCATATGTTAATTTGTATTACTATATTTCTAATATATTTGGGTTATAAGTCATGTTTGGGGCCTCGTGCCGATCTGTTTAAACCCCTTGGGGGCTATTTTCTAATATTCCTCACATGGTAATTATGAATTAAACTCAGTCTTTCTTGTTGAACTATTTTGACACTCAGAACTCGTTGATATTATTATTCATGAAATAAAAACACTGTTTTGGGTCGAGGACCCCGTTTATTGATGGCCCGAGTGGCATTTTGAGAGTGTATGACTGAGGGAGGACGGGAGCCAATACTGTGAGGATATTTATGATATGAGAGAGGCCAAGCGCCAGAGTGATTATTTCCATGACTTGGTTGTTTATAGAGCTTGGGCTGTAGGAGCCCCTTCGGAGTCTGTACACCCCTAGTGAGAGCCGGTACCTACTGAGTGCGAGTGCCGAGTACCGAGTGATTGGGAGGTATGAGTGAATGTGAGGTGCTGAGTGACTGTTATTGAGTGATGGTGAGGTGCTGAGTGACTGATTATGAGTGATGATTTGGACCGAGGGGCGGTTTATAATGATATTTTTGCTGAGATCTGATTATGATTCATTTAATCTTTAATATTGATTTCTTTGGGAAGTTTACTGAGAAACAATTGGGAAACGTACTTGTTTAAAGGATTTTTACGGGAATTGGTTTTCAAACACATGTATCAAATGTATACTTTATTAAGAAAGTATTTTACTATTTGTGAATTGATGTTTTGTTACTGTGTGTTTCTTATCTTCAGACTTGATTTATTTTCATTACTACTGAGTTGGCGTACTCATCATTACTCCCTGCACCTCTGTGTGCAGATCCAGGTACTGGTTCTGAGCAGTAGTCATCAGAGTCCGTTCGGCGTCAGCATTCGGGATTCTGAGGTAGCTGTCCAGCGTACGCAGCATCTCTATTTCCCTTCCTTCATTGAGTATTTAGTATTTGTTCCGAGACATTGTATTATGACATTAGTAGTGTAGTATTACTCTTAGATGCTCGTGATCCGTTGACTCCAGTTTTGAGAGAAGGGTTATAGTCTGTTAGCTTATTTATGATGTTTAAAGAATTTGAGTACTATATACTTGCTATGAAACGTTATTTGATGAATTTGGGATAATTCGCCAAAGTAATTGGGTAATTATGTGATAATGGCTAGCCTAGTTCCACGATAGGCACCATCACGACCAGTTAGGATTTGGGGTCGTGACACCACTGGTCTAATAAAACACAAACATAAATATGGGGATAACAGAATGTGACGTCTATCTAATGACTACACAATGTAATTAACACATAGCAAATTCAAGCGGAAGGAAAATTCAGTAAAATACAACGAAACATCATAATAATATACCGAAGGATGGACGAAACACAACCCGGAAATCGGAAGCCACAATACGGTAAGAACAAATAACAATTTAGCACTACAACAGTTTCCACGTCAGGCCTTAGCCAACAACCCCAATTGTTTTTCTGAAAATTCTTCGGGTGTAAACCTTCACCCATAAGTTTTTATTGAAAGCTTTTAAATAATCATTTCAAGTAGAAAATTCCTTTGAAATATACTTTCCTCGAATACATATATACATTTTCAACAGGAAAATCTTCGAAACATAATTCCTTTAAAATAAATGCTTTTCAAGTATACTTTTCAATAAATATTTTTCAAGACAAAAATCTTTTCAAATACACCTTTGAAATAATAGTCTTCCAGACTTAGTTTTCTTCAAGGCAAATGCTTTTCAGCTATACTTTTCAATAAGTATCTTTCAATCATAATCTCTTCAAGATAAATCTATCGGAATTCCGTCCGTAGCTTAGAACTTGTCATGCAGTACAAGGGGATCTCCTAGAATACGTCTGTAGTCCCCAAAAGTAAATATGAAGTGCTGGGGATCTCCCGGAATAAGTCTGTAGTCCCAATTTAAATATGGAGTACATATGGGATCACTCATAATACGTCCGTAGTCCCAATTTAAGTACAGGGGGATCTCCCGGAATACGTCCGTAGTCCCAATTTAAATATGCAATGCAGCCAACAGAGAGAACAACTAAAACATGACAAAAACATCGTACATTACCACAACAAGCACAAAAGCAACAAAAGACAGAAATGCAAAGCGCGATGAGCAAATCAATACAAGAACTTAAATCACAAGAATGGTAAAACTCACTCATAAGAACTATCCACTGAAGGGAATGCCAAGAACAAAGAGAAACAACGTAACGAGGGGAAAACAAAACAAATATAGCAACGATTCACAATATTCAAGTTCACAACAAGAAGTCCACAAAAGTCGGGAAATTCCAATCACGGGCAAGTCGGCTAAAGTGTAGGTTACCTAAATCCCCTTTTAAGGTTGAGTAATTTTGAGAGATTTTTCCACAATGCAAATAAAGGTAAGCAGCTAAAGATAATCACAACTTCAATTACGGCTAAACAATTATAGGGCGAGATTATACTAATTCTTGTTAAATAGGCAATTTATGAAGGAAACATACCATGATGATAGGAGAAATAAAATTATTCAACTAAGTCGATTAAGATCAAACCGACCACAAAGGGAATCTAAAGCAAGTAATTCTAGTTTAAGCAGGAAGAGATGAAACTAACAATCAGAAACTTAGTCATAACAATTACAAATTCATACATAGGGAATATAAGGACCTAAGAACCCTAAAAGACCAAATTCATACAAATAAGTCTGAGTACGCACTCGTCACCTCGCGTACACGGGCTATAATCAACATAACAGACTCAATTCCTAAAGGTTAGTTCCCCCACACAAGGTTAGGCAAGATACTTACCTCGAAGACGACAACCCGGTACTCAAAAATGGACTTCTCGGGTGAGTCAAATCCAACTAGAACAACTTAAAAACACACATAAATCGCATAAGGAACTATTTTGAGTAATAAAGTTTTGATCTTTACAAGAATCTAAAAATCAACCCCCCAGGCCCACACCTCGGAACCCGTCAAATTTTACAAAATCCGAATACCCATTTCAATATGAGTTCAAACATACAAAATTACCAAATTCTGATACCATTTCGTCCCTCAAATCATGAAATTTTGTTTTGAGAATTTTCTTCAACCCAAAACACAACTTAAATGATAAAAACAAAGATAAAATCATGGAATATATATAATTCTAAGTGAAGAACACTTACCCACTCGATTAGCTTGAAAATCCCCAAAAATCGCTCCCAAATCTGAAGTCCAAAACTCAAAATATGAATGAAAATGGCTAACCTTCGTTTAAATGAATCTGCCAGGACTTTTGCACCTGAACCCAACTTAGCTGCATCTGCGCAACCGCAGGTGCGCATGGCCTATCGCACCTGCGCCCCATTTAGCTTCTGCGCCCAAGAGTCCGCTCCTGCGGCGCCGCACGTGCGTCCCAATACTTCGCATTTGCGGAGGCTGCCCAGTCCTCCTCCTTTCGCACCTGCGGTATCCTATCCACAGGTGCGACCACACCAGAACAGCAGCACCAACTGCATTTCCAAACTTCAAACTTCCCGTTAACCATCCTAAACCATACCAAGCCCCTCGGGACCTCAACCAATTACACCAATAGGTCACAGACCAATAAATTAACTTAGTCGAACCTTTGGAACACCCAAAACACATCAAAATACCGAATCAAATCTCAGATTCAAGCCTAAGAATTTCTAAACTTCTAAAATTTGCCAACGATGCTGAAACCAACCAAACCACGTCCGAATGATCTAAATTTTGCGCACATGTCACAAATGACGTTACGAATCTATTCCAACTTCTAGAATTCCACTCCGACCCCGATATCCCAATAAGTCAACTGTGATCAAATTTTCTCCATTTTCCAACTTTCGCCGAATTACCTCAAATTACTCTACGAACCTCCAAAAAAAATTCCGGACGCGCGCCTAAATCTAATATCATCATACGAAGTTGTTGACATCACCCAAAACTCATTCCGAGGCCGTTTACACAAAAGTCAAACATCCGGTCAACTTCTATCACTTAAGCTTTCAAAAATTGAATTTTTCCTCCCAATTCGACTCCGGATTATCCGGTAACTTAATCCAACCACGCACGCAAGTCGATATACAATATGTGAAGCTATTCATGACCTTACGCCACCGAACGGAGCTTAAATTCTTAAAATGACCGGTCGGGTCGTTACATTCTCCCCATCTTAAAACATATGTTCGTCCTTGAACGTGCCAAGATTCACCTCGAACTTATCTAATCACTGAATGCACTCTTCCAACACACCCCCGCGGGTGATCCCACGTCACCCCAACCTACATAAGCTTGATGACACAATCACAACTACAAGTTAGCCTTCCTATCACCACCGATAAGCCTCATACCTCAATTCTCACCTTCTACTCATTTCTAAAAGACCCGATTCTAAATCCATGTCTGGCATTAGCCTCAACCAGATGCATTAGCTCATGACTACACCCATAAGGTACAACCACACAATATAACACATCACACATGGGGTTATGATAACACTTATGATCACAATAGCTGCCCGAAATCGACTCAGCACTAGCCATTAGCCTCACATCTGAAACAATTCTGTTTCCAAGCCCTGTAATACTGATAATGATGCAATAAACACGAAGACCTAATTATTAGACATAGCACCACCTGGCACACATCCCGCAAGCTGAAACACAAGAAGCATATAACGAATATTATTGAATATGAAAAGAGAAACACATAAGGGAACTATCAAACAAGCCCGACATGCAAAATCCCTCTATCAATACTAACCTACATAACAAAATAACAAGGAAAGAATTAAAGCAAATGGACAAATCACAAGGATTCCCATCCTGATATAACTTCCACAGGTGTACTAAACCTGGTCCAAACATATCGAATCACAAAAGATCATTAGGGTCTTTCCCTCAACTCTAAATCACATACCGAATATATATCATGCCAATGAAACATCCCACTAAATCAGCTTTGCCAATAATATCATAATGCTTACTGAACTCACATATCGATAGGGTATCAAATCACAGCCCGTAACCAAAACACTAAGGAAAGATCACATAAAGCTTACCATGATGAAAAACAAGGACTCACTTCTAGTCGCACCACTATCAATGATGAATAAAACAACGATAAACACGAGTTACTGCTCACAGAATCTCCCAAAAGGAGCAACCACGGAAATAGAGTGCAAGCATGAAACTCATTCATAAATAAAGTAACAAAAAAGGGAAACTCGTCTCGACCAACCGAATTATGGTGAAATACAATTGGTGCCCCTCTGTAACACATCAAAACATACATGTATGATAATATCTGGCACAACGGCCTCCAGCCTACTATACGAAACACATCAACGGGTCGGGCCCCCCTCTTGGGCACCCTCTACTCACTTAAATACCCTGTTGTGACACACCTGTCTGGATCCTGGGATAACCTCTCACCCTGTGACTGGTACCTCCACTCTCAAACAACCTCTTTGCTGATGTGGCTGTGGCAAATGCAACAGGAGTACTCTGAGACCCATGAGTACTTGAAACCCCATGCGAAGCTGGTAATGCAAACTGAATTAGCTGACCCACAAAACCCTATACCACCTCTTACCCTGCCTTCATAATAAGGACTAGTGGATTTCTCCGGTCTACGAGGCCTCCTCACCTCCCTGTACTCTCTCTCCTAAACTCGTCTGTCCTTTCGCTCCCCGTCCCACATGCCCTCTAACCGGCGAGCGATCCCTACTGCCTGTTGAAACGAGACATCTGAATCCAACTCTCGAGTCATGCTGAATCGAACATCATGCCTGAGCCCCTCAATGAATCTACAGACTCGCCCCCTAACTGAACAACCAAGTGAGGTGCATATCTGGCCAACTCAATGAATCTGATGGCATACTCTAATACTGACCTAGTGCTCTGACGCTACTTCTCAAACTCCATGCGTCATAAAATGTCAATGCCACGTAGGATTGGATGTTCACCGTGGACAAACTTAACAGAATGGGGGTATATTTGAAACAATAGTATTACATCATGGATATATTTGAACCCAAAATATAACAAAAAGTATATTTAAATATTTTCTCATAGTACATGAGTATATTTGAACCTTTTGTCGATATAACAAAGTGCTGCTAGGAGTAGATGCAAATCTTGTTTGCATAAATGAACAGACCATAGGCGTAGCTTCCAACGGTGGTAGATGGGCCAGAAAGTGCATCGAAGTTGGAGAATATGCGAGAGAGTTTCTTACAAACGCCGGATTATCAATTCACAAGCTAAACAAACATGAGAATACAAATTGACCCTATAAAAGTTCTCAATGATTTTTATTTTAACGCAGAGTCTAAAGTGAAAGTACAAGAGAGGGGGGGGGGGGGGAGATTGTTGACTATTTAAATTTAGTTGACTAACACAAGTATTAGTTGACTGACCACATCACATATGAAAGTAAGCAGTAAAGAAAAGTAAATAACACACATCGATTTATACTGGTTCGGTACCGTTGTGGTACTTACATCCAAATTCTCGTGGTTCACAAGGGTTTCCTTAAGATATTTGAAAAAGTTACAATACAAATGGTTTTAACGCGTTCACCACCAACGAACAGTATCAACACTTGTGTTCTAGATCTCCCTATCTTTTGAGACACTGGTGACTAAAGATTACAATGTTTGAACTAAGAAGTAGATAGACTTAGAATACAATGTGTGTAGTTGTGCGAACTTGTTCTTGAAAAATCAGCCTTCTTATACGAGAGAAAAGAGCCGTTGAGTCTTCAGCAAAATCAGAGGCACAAGATCTTTGTTTAAGGAATTTGACCCAAGGGGTGCCTCTTCGAATTTTTCTATTTGAAGAGCCCAGATTCGATTGTGACCTTCCTTATCACAACTTGATTTAAGGAGTCATTTACGCCTGGAGTGAGCTTAATTCACGAGCGCAATAATTGCTGACAATCTTCTTAATTTGAGTATCCATGATTGGCAATCTGAGTTCCCTTGATTGAGGACAAGTCAATCTGCTTCTCTTGGTTGTCTATTAATGTAGTAACAACATCTTTATTCTTTCCTTACTTGCTTTTTCGAATCCTGTAACAATCTTGCTTAGCATCTCTATTCTTTAATTTTTGTTTATCTTGTAAATATAACATAGGATAATATTTTCATCATTGAAACTTAAACTTAAACCTATAAATATCCCCCTTTTTTATGATGACAATCAATAAGGAGTAAACAAAGTAATGTAATTTAATATACTTCCCTTTTAAGGAGTTGCTCTCCCTGAGTTGTTGCTCCCCCTGAGATTATGATGTTCCCATATCTCCCCCTGAGTTGTTTACCTACATTTTTTCTCCCCCTTTAACATCAATCAAAAAGGAAATAGAAACACACAGATCAAGATAAAATATAATGTACATACTAATAATGTGGTTAGAGCAGTAGAGCCTTCAGCAGAGGCCTAGTTAGTACAAACCAAAAACAATTGTCTAATAGAAACCACCAACAAAAATAAGCATAAGCAAAAAATTATTTGTCATAACAGTACATCCAGAGGTATTAACTTCGTCCCAGGAAGTATTTGAGGGTGTTGATCACTTTGGTGCAGAAGGAGTCATAGGAATTCTCAACATCCTTGACGAGTTTGTCCATCTTTTCACACATGGAATTGAAAGCCCTGGTTCCTTGTCTCCTTGTAGCTCCTATGTATATCCAAAGCTTGGCCACATCTGTACCTGTCTCCTTAGTGACATCTCTGATCTTGTCTACCTGTTCTTTCATCTCCACAAGTAGCAGCTCGACTCCATCAAGGTAATGTTGAATTTGTTGAAGATTCTGAGAGGTAGTCGACTGAGAAGCTGATTGATAAGTTTGGACATCAACTGGCGTTGGAGCACTTTCAACCTTGGCACGCTTAACTCATCCATCATCACCCAGAGTGTATCCCATCATAGAAAAAGCAGTCTTATCATAAGTACTGGAGATGCACTTGGGTGTAAGGGGTGCCAAGTCTACTTTTGTAACTTCCAGAATATGAGAGATAAGAAGACCATAAGGCAGACATGCAGCAGATGAGGATATATACCTGATAATCTCAAGTATATATTGACGAATCCACACAAACCAATCAAGATTATTAACCAGAAAATAGAGGACAAAGACATCTCTAATGGACAAAGAACTGAGGGTCTCAGATCTGGGAAGGAAAGTAGTGGCAATCATGTGGGCAAGGACACAGTGTTCAAACTTAAGATTTTTGGGGCCAATGTCAGGGGGGTTATCAGACAGAAAAAAAATTTCTTCATCAAAGGACACTTCAAAGTCTTTGGGCCAAGAGTTTTGGACAAACACATCATACCCACTAAACTCGGCGGAAAAGATCTTTTCAAATATGGTTTTAGGGACTAGAATTGTGTTGGATGACTCCACATCCACATGCTCTTCAATGTTGAGAGGTTTTTGAAACCTTCGACTGCGTCTGGTTGCATAGGTGGGATTTCTTTTGGGCATAGCGTGAAGAGTTGTTTGGTAGGGAATGAGAGGAGTATCGGAGATGGAGGGTTTTTATCAAGGATTTTGAGAAGAGCGAAGAGGAGCCTTGGTTAATGGAAGGGTTAAGTTAAGACGGAAGTGATTGTTCAGATGTGACTGATCGGCAGTACTTGTAATAATTGCACTTTCACAGAAAAGTAATTAGATCACAGATAATTAAGGAAATAAGATATTCTAAAGACATGTAAAATATTTTAAACACTCAAGGAAATATTTGATTTACAAATTCGGCACAATGCTCTTTTTCCGGAGAAGGCAGAATCTTTCTTCCAAAAGAGGTTTTTTAAAAATATTAACAAGTTGAGAATAAGTACTAATAAATTCTAAAGTAGTATCACCTTTTGCTACGTGATCACGGATAAAATGATGTTTAATTTCTATATGCTTTGCTCTAGAATGATGCACATAATTCTTAGATAAGCAGATAGCACTAGTGTTGAAAACAAAATAGGAATAGAAGTAAGAGATAAATCATAATCAAGAAGTTGGTGCATAATCCATAGAACTTATGTACAACAGCTTCCAACTGCTAGGCATTTGTCACGACCCAAATTTCCCAGCATCGGGGCCGTGATGACACCTAACACTGCACTCGCTAGTCAAGCCAATGTTAGAGTTCCATTAACCCTTTTCTGTTTTTTTCAAAGATTAAAATTAACAAAACTAAATCAAGAATAAATATGGAAGTACGTAATTAACCTGTCATCTATATACTATTAACAATACCATAACTGTTTCTACCCAGAAACTGGTGTCACAATCCACGAACATACTATGAATATCTACAAACATCGGTCTGAAGGAAAATTACGTTAGTCTCAAAAGAAAATAAAATAGGAATGTAGAAACATAGGAGGGGACGCCTGGGCCTGCAGATGCCAGCAGGACTACTTTTGGTCTCCTGAAGAAGTGCCTGCAACCGACCTCTCGATCAGCCACTACTAGCTCCAAAATCTGCACAGAAAGTGTAGAGTGCAGCATCAGTACAACTGACCCCATGTTCTGGTAAGTGACGAGCCTAACCTTGACGAGGTAGTGACGAGGCTACGTCAGGGCATTTACAATACAACCTTCATATAGTATATAATAAAGCGAAAATGGAGTACTCAAATATCTTATCGGTACCCAGTTATAACCAATCCTTAAGGGAGTTACAAAACTACAGAATAAATACACAGCAGAAGAAGAATACATAAACAACAAACTGATGCGGCGCGCATCCTGATCCCACCGCATAATCAGTAACAATATGAACATTCACCCTTATTACTCTGTACCAATCCACTCCTATTACTCCTGTTGCGAAGCGCAACCCGATCCCACCAGACAATACCAATCCACCCTTATTACTTCTTAATTTATCACCATTATTCCTCCTGTTGCGGCATGCAACCCGATCCACCAGACAATCACATTTCAACCTTATTCCTCCACAATATATCACCCTTATTCCTTCGGTTGCAGCGTGCAACCCGATCCCACCATATCAGTACATGTCACATAATAAGAATAGGAATTTCACAATTTAGATCAAAACCCTCAACAATATTTAAGCCTCAAACCAAAGCAAACAGACGACTATATAATTATGAAACTTCACTCGATTAATACTACATAGCGAGACAAATCAAAATATACCATGAAACACCAATGAACCAACTTAAATCAGTAATGTAATACAATGGAACTACGAATAATTAATACCTTCAATAAAGGAAACAACATCTAACGAGAAGCAGTTAGACATGAAAGCACTAATAAGCATGTAGCAATTAAGACAGGAAGACAATACATTAGGAATGGGGAAGGGAACAGGCTAAACAGATAATTTGGCGGCGCATATGTCACGACCCGAAATCCCACCTTCAGGCCGTGGTGGCGCCTAACGTTGCACCTGCTAGACAAGCCAACGTTTGAACTAAGTAAACTCATTTACAACTAAAATGAACAAGATAACTAATGNGTTGCACCCGCTAGACAAGCCAACGTTTGAACTAAGTAAACTCATTTACAACTAAAATGAACAAGATAACTAATGCAACGGTAGTCAACAATATGAAAGTTAACTAAGTTCAAAATAATATAGCAAGCTTCGAAAATAAAACCCATAAATATAACCCAAAACTGGTGTCACATACTCATGAACTGTCTATGAGATTACTAAATACAATGGTCTGAAAATAAGTACATATGACTGTCTTTGAAACTATAGGATAAGACAGAACTGAAAGAGAAGGGTAGAAGGTGATGCCAAGGCCCACGAACGTCTGCGGGTCTATCTCGATGTCTCCTGAATGGAATGGTGGAATGCTCCCTCTGTCAGTGCCCACCAGGTCCGGCTGCGTAGTCTGCACAACATAAGGAAGTGCAGGTGTAGCATCAGTACAACCGACCCCATGTGCTGAGTAAGTGCCGAGCCTAACCTCGGCGAAGTAGTGACGAGGCTAGGACCGACAACAATATATATACATGTACAATTCTACATAATAACAGGAAAATATCGACGGAAATAAACAAGTAAATACATATACGGGGAGAACATGTTGGGGGTAAAAGGGACAAACACATACTAGCATAGTAGAAATGGGTAACAACTGAAATGTAAAGGTAAAAGCAAGAATTTAACGTCTCAGAACAGATAATGAACAACAAAAGGCACGGCATGTCCCCTCGTGCATAATCTCACAATCACTCGGCACGGACTGTCCCCTCGTGCATAAATAGTAAAATCACTCGACACAGAATGTCCCCTTGTGTATAAATAACAAACACTCGGCACGGAATGACCCCTCGTGCAATAAATAATACACAATCGGCACGAAATGTCCCCTCGTGCAATAAATTATAAACAATCGGCACGACATGTCCCCTCGTGCGATAAATAATAACGATCGACACGGCATGTCCCCTCGTGCGATAAATAATAAACACTCTGCACGGCATGTCCCTTTGTGCGATAAATAATAAACACTCGGCACGGCATGTCCCCTCGTGCGATAAATAATAAACACTCGGCACGGCATGTCCCCTCGTGCGATAAATAATATAAAAACTACAATATAATGTGAAACTAACAATAAGAAAATCTCAAGTGTACCAGAATACTTAATAAACTTTTATCGTCCCGGCAAGGGACTAAGCTATAACCAAACTCGCTCAGAAGTGTAATTTCAACAGTAAGAGCCTCAACTGAACAATTAATCAATAATTTCCCACGTCATGAAACAACATCAATGTATCACTTCTAAATCACCAATTATTCATAGTGCAGAGAATATCAAGAACACGGTATAATTCATCACAATCGACTCACGGGCATGCTTGACCGCAACATATAGGTACTCGTCACCTCACCTATTCCCTCAAGCTAAGGTTAATCCAGACACTTACCTCGACTCCAAAATGCAAGTCAAGCCTCAATCACAGCCTTTCCTCTCGAATCAAACTCTGAATCGATAATATCTAGGCATAATTGATTTATTAACATCAATAATTACTCAATAAACCCTTTCCAGAGACTAATTATACATTTTCTATCATCCTCCCAAAAATACCAAAATTCGACCCCGGGCCCTCACGCTCGAATCCTGAAAATTCTCGAAGGAATCACTCACCCATAGCCTAAGGATCATTAATATGAAGTTTCAACTTGAATTCATAGCATTACAGGGACAATACTGAAATTTTCTCAAGAACCCTAAATTTACTACCCAATTCTTGATTTTCCATCAATTTAGTAGGTAATCCCATTAATAATTCATGCATGAAACTAGTATTAGGAAGGAATTAACTTACCTTAACAGTAGCTAGGTCGCGGTGTGTTCTTCCCAAGCTCACAAGTCTCTAATGTTGGTGAAAATGAATGAGATGAAGAAATCCCGTATTTTAAGGATTATGAACTGCCTGGCCTACCGGGATTCCGCACCTGCGGTCTCGCTCCTGCGAGCTGGGGCTCGCACCTGCGGAACTGGGCAAGAGGGGCTGGGGTCGCAAGTGTGGAGGGATTACCGCACCTGCAGTTCCGCTAATGCGGACCTTTGTCCGCACCTACGAGAAAGGAGGACCTCACCTGGGGTCGCACCTGCGATGCCTGCGGTCCCGCACCTGCGACTGGGCAACCGCACCTGCGGTCACACTAGATCAGGTGCACCAGGAGTTGCATCAGCTGGTTTTTAGCCCCGTTTGTTACCCGGGAGGCACCTGGGCTCACCCGAGCCCCCGTCCAAATATACCAACAAGTCCTAAATCATAATACGGACTCGATCGAGCCTTCGGAACACCCTAAACAATGCTAAATCTCGAAATCACACCCCAAAACCCCTAAAACTATAACTTAAGAAACTTCAAGTTCTTGATTTCTAGATCGATGCGCCGGACCGACCCATACAATTCGGAATGACATCAAATTTTGCAGACAACTCATGATAACCATATTAAACCTGTTCTGGGCTCCGGAACCATAATACGGGCCCGGTAACGCAGTTTTCACATCAAAGTTCATCTTCAAAAGCCTTTATTATTTTCAGAAAACAATTTTCCTTCAAAATTCATTTCTCGGACTTGGGATCTCGGAATTTGATTCCGGGCACACGCCCAAGTCCCATATTTTCCTACGGACCCTCCGAGACCGTCCAATCACGGGTCCGTGTCCGTTTACCCAGAATGTTGACCAAAGTCAACTTTATTCAATTAATTATCATAAATTCAACTTTTTATCAAATTTCCACGTAAAGGATTCCCGGCTACGCTCCCGGGCTGTGCACGCATATCGAAGTGAGATTAACGAAGGCTCTCGGGGCCTCGAAATATAGTTTTTGTTAAATTTACACAGGATGACCTTTTAGGTCATCACAATCTCCTCCTCTAAAACAAAAGTTCGTCCTCGAACGGACAAAGAAAAGTACATGCATCGGGGAAAAGGTGGGGATATTGGCTCCGCATATCAGACTCGAACTTCCAAGTAGCTGCCTCAACAGGCTGACCTCTCCACTGAATATGAACCGAAGGATAACTCTTTGATCTTAACCGTCGCGCTTGCCGGTTTAATACAGCTACAGGTTCCTTCTCGTAAGACAAATCTTTGTCCAACTGGACACCGCTAAAGTCAAGTACATGAGATGGATCTGCAACATACTTCCGGAGCATAGACACGTGAAATACTGGATGCACAGCTGACAGACTAGCTGGCAAGGCAAGTCTATAGGCCACCTCTCCCACCTTATCCAAAATCTCAAATGGACCAATGAACCTAGGGCTCAACTTTCCCTTCTTCCCGAACCTCATCACGCCCTTCATAGGCGACACTCGAAGGAATACCCGGTCTCCTACCATAAAGGCCAAATCTCGAACTCTGCGATCCGCATAACTCCTCTGCCTGGACTGAGCTGTACGGAGTCTATCCTAAATGATCTTCACCTTGTCCAAGGCATCCTGTACTAACTCATAACCCAACAATCTAGCCTCTCCTGGCTTAAACCATCCGACTGGAGACCGACACCGTCTACCATACAATGTCTCGTACGGGGCCATCTGAATGCTCGACTGATAGATGTTGTTGTAGGCAAACTCAGCTAAAGGCAAGAACTGATCCCATGAACCACCAAAATCAATAACACAAGCCCGCAACATATCCTACATATTCTGAATAGTACGCTCGGACTTTCCGTCCGTCTGAGGATGAAATGTTGTGCTCATATCAATCTGTGTGCCCAATTCTCGCTGAAATACTCTCCAAAAATGGGAGGTAAACTGAGTACCTCTGTCTAATATAATGGATAAGCGCACACCATGCAATCGAACAATCTCTCTCATATATATCTTTGCCAACTTCTCCACTGAATATGAAACTGATACCGGAATGAAGTGCGCTGACTTGGTCAGCCTATCCAACAACCCAAACCGCATCAAACATCCTCTGAGTCCTTGGGAGTCCAACTACAAAGTCCATGGTGATACGCTCCCACTTCCACTCAGGAAACTGAATCTGCTGCATCAAACCACCAGGTCTCTGGTGCTCGTACTTAACCTGTTGACAGTTCAAGCACCGAGCTACATAAGCTACGATATCCTTCTTCATCCTCCGCCACCAATAGTGTTGCCGCAAGTCCTGGTACAACTTTGTGGCGCCCGGATGGATGGAATACCGGGAACTATGGACCTCCTGAAAAATCAACTCATGAATGCCATCAACATCAAGCACACAAATACGGCCCTGCATCCTCAGAACTCCCTCATCATTCATTGTGACCTGCTTTGCACCCCCATGCCGTACCGTATCTCTAAGAGTACATATATAATGATCATCATACTGCCAGGCCCGAATACGATCATAGAACGAAGAACGGGCCACGGTATAGGCCAACACACTGCCAGTCTCAGAGACCTCCAACCTCACAAATCGGTTGGCTAAAGCCTGAACATCCAACGCAAAAGGTCGCTCCTCGGCTGATAAATAAGCTAGGCTGCCCATACTGACTAACTTCCGGCTCAAAGCATCGTCCACCACATTGGCCTTCCCCAGATGATAAAGAATGGTAATATCATAATCCTTCAGTAACTCTAACCACCTTCTCTGCCTCATGTTCAACTCCCTTTGCCTGAATAGATACTGTAAACTCTTATGATCCGTGAACACCTCACATGGCACCCCATACAGATAGTGCCTCCAAATCTTCAATGCATGAACAATAGCTGCAAGCTCTAGATCATGAACTCGATAGTTCTTCTCATGAATCTTCAATCGACGAGAAGCATAGGCTATAACTTTGCCATCCTGCATCAACTTTTCACCAAGCCCAACCCGTGAAGCATCACAATACACGGTATACGGTCCTGAACCTGTGGGCAACACTAACACTGGTGCCGTGGTCAAGGTTGTCTTGAGCTTCTGAAAACTCGCCTCACACTCATCACACCACCTGAACTGAGCACACTTCTGGGTCAACCTGGTCATCGGGGTTGCGATAGATGAAAAGCCCTCCACAAATCGGCGATAGTAACCTGCTAATTCCAAGAAACTTTGAATCTCTGTAGCTGAAGTGGGCCTAGGCCAATCTCTAACTGCTGAAATCTTCTTGGGATCCACCTGAATACCCTCTGACGAAACCACGTGGCCTAGAAATGCAACTGAACTCAACCAAAACTCACACTTGGAGAATTTGGCATACAACTGACTATCTTTTAGAGTCTGGAGGACGACTCTAAGGTGTTGCTCATGCTCCTCTCGGCTGCGAGAGTATATCAATATATCATTAATGAAAACAATAATGAACGAGTCCAAATAAGGCCTGAACACCCGGTTCATCAACTCCATAAAAGCAGCCGGGGCATTTGTCAACCCGAATGACATCACCAAGAACTCATAATGCCCATAACGAGTGCGAAAGGCCGTCTTAGGAATATCATACGCCCTAATCCTCAGCTGATGGTAAACCAGACCTCAAGTCTATCTTGCAAAACACTGTAGCACCCTGAAGCTGTTCAAATAGATCATCAATCCTCGGCAAAGGATACTTATTCTTAATAACAACCTTATTCAGCTGTCGGTAGTTACACATCCTCATTGAGCCATATTTCTTCTTAACAAACAACACTGGAGCACCCCAAGGAGAAACACTAGGCCTAATGAAGCCTTTATCTAAGAAATACTGCAACTGTTCCTTTAATTCCTTCAGCTCTGGCGGGGCCATACGATACGGCAGAATAGAAATGGGTTGAGTGACCGGAGTCAACTCAATGCAAAAGTCAATATCCCTGTCGGGTGGCATACCCGGCAGGTTATCGGGGAATACCTCTGGAAACTCACGAACCACGGGCACAGACTTCATAGAAGGAACCTCGGCACTGGAATCACGAACATAGTCCAAATAGGCCGAACAACCCTTCTCGACCATGCGCCGAACCTTAATATATGAAATAACTCTACCAGAAGAATGACTAGGAGTCCCCCTCCACTCCATACGAGGCACACCTGGCAAGGCCAAGGTCACTGTCTTGGCATGACAGTCCAAAATAGCATGATAGGGGGTTAGCCAATCCATCCCCAATATAACATCAAAGTCAACCATATCCAGAAGCAAAAGATCAACCCGAGTCTCCATACCACCAATAACCACTAAGCAAGCACGGTAGACTCGATCTACCACTATAGAATCACTCACCGGTGTAGACACATATACAGAAGCACTTAGGGAATCATGGGGCATGCTCAAATAAGGGGCAAAGTATGAAGAACTGAAACCGTACCTGTGATAACTGCGTCAGAGGCCTCAACCTCAGGCCTGCCCAGAATAGCATAGCGTCGGGGCGGAGTCCCTCCAACCTGAACATCTCTGGGTTGACCTACTACGGCCTGACCTCTACCTCTCGTGGCATGTCCTCCACCTCTATGAGTCTGAACTCCACCTCTGGCACCACGACCACCACCCCTAGCTGGCTGAGAGGGTGGGGGTGCACCTGATGCGGGAACCATGGCACGGGAACCCTGATACTAAGGCTCACCAAAACCTGAATATGTGCCCCGGACCATCGCAAGTGTAGCAAGTCTTCGGCTACTGAAAATACTGACCCTGGAACTGTCCCTAACGACAAGAATGACCACCCTGAAGACTCTGAATCGGCGGTGCAGTGATGGGAGTTGATGAAGCACTGCGGGATACCTGGAGTGCTGACTGATAAGGCCTAGGAGGATGTCCTTTACCAAATGAATCTCTACCTCCAGATGAGGCACCACTGAACCGGCCAAAATGACGAGGTCTCTTGTCAGCCCCCTGACCACCACCCTGGGATAATACCATCTCAATGCGCCTAGCCACGTCGGCTGCATTCTGAAAGGAGATATCAGTACCCGTCTCCCTGGCCATCTGAAGTCTGATAGGCTGAGACAGACCCTCAATAAATCTCCGAATCCTCTCCCGATCAGTGGGGAGTACCATAATAGCGTTCCTGGCTAGAGTGATGTACCTGGTCTCGTACTGAGTGACAGACATAGATCCCTGCTGGAGGCGCTCAAAATGCCTCCGAAGATCCTCCCTCTGAGTAACTGGAAGGAACTTCCCCAAGAATAACTTGGGGAACTGAGCCCAAGTCAAAGGTGCAGACCCAGCCGGCCTGGTCAAGCAATAGTCTCTCCACCAAGTCTTAGCGGAACCCGAAAGACGAAAAGTAGCAAAATCCACTCCATTGGACTCCACGATGCCCGTGTTCCGAAGAACCTCATAACAGCTGTCCAAATAATCCTAGGGATCCTCTGATGGTGCACTAGTAAATGTAGTAGTGAATAACTTGGTAAACCTATCCAATCTCCATAGAGCATCTGCTGACATGGCTGCTCCCTCAACTGTCGGTGCCACAATACCCAGCTGAGCTACTACGGCTGCCTGAGGTGCCAGAGTCTGAAATTGAGGATCTAGCTGCTCTGGTGTGTGGGTAGCAGAAGTCTGGGTCCCTCCCCCAGCCTGAGAGACGGCTGGTGCAGTAGGAAGGAGACCGTCCTGATCCACACTCTTCATGAGTCCCACTAAGCGGACTAGAGCGTCCTAAAGCACCGGGGTAGCAATGAACCCCTCTAGGACCTGAGCTGGTTCATCTGGAACCGTCTGAGCAGGAACCTCACCAACAAAGTCTACCTGTGGGTCCTCTACTGGGGCTGCTCCTCTAGGCTGAACCCTGCCCCTGCCTCGGCCTCGGCCCCTCGTAGGAGCTACAATAGGAGGATCAGACTGCTAGTCGGTCGATGAGGAAGCACACGTTCTTGCCATCTGCGAGAGAGTAGAATATAGACTCAATTAGTATTTAGAAGTCAAACAGCACGACAGAGAATGAAGGATATGAAGTTATTCCTAACATTGCAGCCTCTAGGGATAAGTACAGATGTCTCAATACCGATCCCTCAGACTCTACCAAGTTGTCCGTGAGTTGTGAGACCTAAGCAACCTAGTGCTCTGATACCAACTTGTCACGACCCGAAATCCCACCTTCAGGCCGTGATGGCACCTAACGGTACACCCGCTAGACAAGCCAACGTTTGAACTAAGTAAACTCATTTACAACTAAAATGAACAAGATAACTAATGCAATGGTAGTCAACAATGTGAAAGTTAACTAAGTTCAAAATAATATTGCAAGCTTCGAAAATAAAACCCATAAATATAACCCAGAACTGGTGTCACATACTCACGAACTATCTATGAGATTACTAAATACAATGGTCTGAAAATAAGTACATATGACTGCCTTTGAAACTATCGGATAAGACAGAACTGAAAGAGAAGGGTAGAAGGTGACGCCAAGGCCCACAAACGTCTGCGGGTCTACCTCGATATCTCCTAAATGGACTGGTGGAATGCTCCCTTCGTCAGTGTCCACCGGGTACGGCTGCGTAGTCTTCATAACGTAAAGAAGTGCAGGTGTAGCATCAGTACAACCGACCCCATGTATTGAGTAAGTGTCGAGCCTAACCTCGGATAAGTAGTGACGAGGCTAGGACCGAAAACAATATATATACATGTACAATTCTACATAATAACAGGAAAATATCGACGGAAATAAACAAGTAAATACATATACGGGGAGAACATATTGGGGGTAAAAGGGACAACAAATACTAGCATAGTAGAACAGGGTAACAACTGAAATGTAAAGGTAAAAGCAGGAATTTAACGTCTCAGAACAGATAATGAACAACAAAAGGCACGGCATGTCCCCTCCTGCATAATCTCACAATCACTCAGCACGGAATGTCCCCTCGTGCATAAATAGTAAAATCACTCGACACGGAATGTCCCCTCGTGTATAAATAAGAAACACTCGGCACAGAATGTCCCCTCGTGCAATAAATAATACACAATCGGCACGAAATGTCCCCTCGTGCAATAAATAATAAAAAAATGTCACGGCATGTCCCCTCGTGCGATAAATAATAACAATCGGCACGGCATGTCCCCTCGTGCGATAAATAATAAACACTCGGCACGGCATGTCCCCTCCTGCGATAAATAATAAACACTCGTCACGACATGTCCCCTCGTGCGATAAATAATAAACACTCGGCATGGCATGTCCCCTCGTGCGATAAATAATATAAAAACAACAATATAATGTGAAACTAACAATAAGAAAATCTCAAGTTTACCGGAATACTTAATAAAATTCTATTATCCCGGCAAGGGACTCAGCTATAACCCAACTCGGTCAGAAGTCTAATTTCAACAGTAAGAGCCTCAACTGAACAATTAATCAATAATTTCCCACGTCATGAAACAACATCAATGTATCACTTCTAAATCACCAATTATTCATAGTACAGAGAATATCAAGAACACGATATAATTCATCACAATTGACTCACGGGCTTACTTGACCGCAACATATAGGTACTCGTCACCTCACCTATACGTTGGACATGAATTACACATAGCAAAATAAGACTCTCTACCTATTCCCTCAACCTAAGGTAAAGGCAGACACTTAGCTCGGCTCCAAAATGCAAGTCAAGCCTCAATCACATCATTTCCTCTCAAATCCAACTCCGAATCGATAATATCTAGACATAATTGATTTATTAACATCCATAATTACTCAATAAACCCTTTCTAGAGCCTAATTATACATTTTCTATCATCCTCCCAAAAATACCAAAATTCTCGAAGGAATCACTCACCCATAGCCTAAGGATCATTAATATGAAGTTTCCACTTTAATTCATAGCATTAAACGGACAATACACAAATTTTCTCAAGAACCCTAAATTTCCTACCCAATTCTTGATTTTCCATCAATTTTGTAGGTAATCCCATTAATAATTCATGCATGAAACTAGTATTAGGAAGGAATTAACTTACCTTAATAGTAGCTAGGTCGTAGTGTGTTCTTCCCAAGCTCACAAGTCTCTAATGATGGTGGAAAATGAATGGGATGAAGAAATCCCGTATTTTAAGGATTATGAACTACCTGGTCTACATGGATTCCGCACATGCGGTCTCGCTCCTGCGAGCTGGGGCTCGCACCTGCGGAGGGATTACCGCACCTGCGGTTCAGCTCCTGCAGACCTTTGTCTGCACCTGCGAGAAAGGGGGACCTCACTTGGGGTCGCACCTGCGACTGGGCAACCGCACCTGCGGTCACACCAGATCAGGTGCACCAGAAGTTGCATCAGCTGGTTTTTAGCCCCGTTTGTTATCCGGAGGGCACCTGGGCCCACCCGAGCCCCCGTCCAAATATACCAACAAGTCCTAAATCATAATACGGACTCACTCGAGCCTTCGGAACACCCTAAACAATGCTAAATCTTGAAATCACACCCCAAAACCCCTAAAACTATAACTTAAGAAACTTCAAGTTCTTGATTTCAAGATCGATGCGCCGGACCGACCCATACAATTCGGAATGACATCAAATTTTGCAGACAACTCATGATAACCATATTAAACCTGTTCCGGGCTCCGGAACCATAATACGGGCCCGGTAACGCATATTTCACATCAACGTTCATCTTCAAAAGCCTTTATTATTTTCAAAAAGCAATTTTCCTTAAAAATTCATTTCTCGCACTTGGGACTTCGAAATTTGATTCCGGGCACACGCCCAAGTCCCATATTTTCCTACAGACCCTCCAGGACCGTCAAATCAAGGGTCCGGGTCCATTTACCCAGAATATTGACCAAAGTCAACTTTATTCAATTAATTATCATAAATTCAACTTTTTATCAAATTTTCACATAAAGACTTCACGGCTACGCGCCTGGGCTGCGCACGCACATCGAAGTGAGATTAACGGAGGCTCTCGGGGCCTCGAAACACAAAGTTTGTTAAATTTACACTGGATGACCTTTTGGGTCATCACAACATAGGTACTCGTCACCTCACCTATGCACCACACACATGGATCTTCACATAGCAATTTAGTCGGGTATCTCTAATCCCTCAAGTCAAAGTTAGACACAATACTTACCTCAATCAAACGGCCAACTCAACGCTCGATTACCACTTTTCCTCTAGTTTCCACCTCGGAACCACTCGTATCTAGTCATAATTAACTTAGCAACATCAATTATCGCTAAAGAAATCAATTCCCATACATAATTATAAGTTTCCCAACATTTTCTCTAAATATAATCAAAACCCGACCCTGGCCATCATGATCAAAACCCAAAATTCGGACAAAAACCCGATTACCCATTCACCCCGAGCCTGGATATACAATTTGTTTTGGAATCCGACCTCAGTTTGAGGTCTAAATCCCCAAATTTCGCAATTCCTAAGTTCTACCCAAAAATCCCCAATACCACCATGAAAACCATAAATTCTAGGTTGAAATATTGTTAAAAGAAGTTAAAGATTGAAAGAATTTATTAAAGAATCATTTACCTATGATTTGGGGAAGAAATGGTCTTTGGAAAATCACCCTTGAGGTTTAGGTTTTGAAAAATGGGCGAATGAATGAAAAATCTCGTCTAAGTCCCTTTTACACAGCTGCTGATGTCGCAATTGTGACCTGAGCTTCGCAAATGCAAAGGCGCAATCGCAATTGCAAATCCCTTTACAGTCCTGCTGCATTCGCAAAAGGAAAGTGTCTCAATTGAGATCACTAAACCTCGCAAATGGGAGTAAAAGTTCGCATTTGCGATCCTGGCCCTTCCAAGACTCCCTTCGCAATTGCGAAGGTAACCTCGCAAATGCGAGAACTGATGGCCCAGCCTTCTAATTGCAGTTGCGATGTAAGCTTCATAAATGCGGAACCTGAAAGGTTCGCAATTGCGATTCATGATCTCGCAAATACGAGAGCAGACGCCTGCAACAAGTTCAGCTACACCAGCAAATTTTTCTAAGTTCCAAAACACCTCGTAGCCTATCCGAAACTCACCCGAGCCATCGGGACTACAAACCAAACATGCACACAAGTCTAAAAATATCATACGAACTTGCTCGTGCAATCAAATAACCAAAATAACACCTAGAACTACGGATTTAGCACCAAAACCCATGAAATTTTCAAGAAAGTTTCAAAACTTCTACTTTCCCAACCAAAGGCTTGAATCACGTCAAATCAACTCCAATTTTTACCAAATCTCACAGACATGACTTAAATATTTTATTAAACCTGTACCGGGCCCCGAAACTAAAATACGGGCCCAATACCAATGAGGCACCACATTAATCAATTTCCTTAAATCCTTAGAATTTCAGTCTTACAATTTTCATCAAAAATTCATTTCTTGAGATAAGAACTTTGGAATTTGATTCCGGGCATACGCCTAGGCCCCATATTTTACTATGGACCCTCCGGGACCGTCAAAATACGGGTACGGGTCCGCTTACTCAAAATGTTGACCGAAGTCAACAAAAATCAACTTTTAAAGGCTAAAATTATTATTTTCTCAAATTTCAACATAAAGGCTTGCCGAATATGCGCCCGGACTGTGCACGCAAATCAAGGAGAAATAAAATGAGGTTTGAAGGCCTCGGAACACCGGATTGGGTTCTAAAATTCAATTTAACCTTTTGGGTCATCACATTATTCTGCCCCAATCCTTGATAGTGCAACACAATTTTATTTCTTGTTTTTCCAAGATACTAATGCATGTCCTAGCAATTGACATGTCCCACTGGTACTCTTCCTATTAATCTTGTCTCCTACAAAATCAGCATCTGAAAAATCTCTCAGAGAGAAATTGTTAGAGTGATCATACCATAGTCCTAACTCAGGAGTAATAAAATATCTAATAATACATTTGACAGCAGTAAGATTGGGCCGACTAAAATCTAGCACATTTACATATACTAAACATAATATCTGGTCGACTGGTAGTTAAATAAAGTAGAGATCCAATCATCCCTCTATACATGGTTTCATCAACCATTTTTCCATTATTATCGTCATCTAGCACGGTAGTTGGACTCATTGGGGTGCCAATATCCTTAGAATTTTCCATCACAAACTTTTTATACTTGGTTTGGCTGATGAAAATCCCTTTAGGGGACTGCTTGATTTGAAGCCCAAGGAAGAAGGTCAGTTCTCCCATCATGCTCATTTCAAATTCTCCTTTCATGGAGAGAGAAAATTATTCACAAAGAACAGAGTTAGGTCTACCAAAGATAATGTCATCTACATAAATTTGAGTAATAAGATTACCTGAATTGGATTGCTTAATAAAAAGGGTTGTATTGATATTACCTCGTTTGAAACCTTGATTTAGAAGAAAAGAACTTAACCTTTCATACCATACTCGAGGAGCTTGTTTGAGACCGTACATGGCTTTAGTCATCTTGTATACCTGATTTCGAAAAGTGGCATTTGCAAAGTCATGTGGTTGCTTCACATATACGTCTTCAGAGATATAACCATTTAGGAACACACTTTTAACATCCATTAGAAAGCAAGTAGAATTCGGATGGATTCAAGTTTTTCCACAGGTGCAAAGGTTTTATCATAGTCGATTCCTTCCTATTGAGAGTAACCTTGGGCCACCAGTCTTGCTTTATTCTGAAAAACTTGACCTGATTCATAGAATTTGTTTCTGAAAACCCACTTAGTTCCAACAACAAAAGAATTTTGAGGCTTTAGAACTAATTCACAGACTTTATTTCTTTCAAACTGATCTAATTCTTCTTTCATAGCACTAATCCAATGAGAATACTTCAGAGCTTCATCCACTTGCTTGGGCTTAATTTGAGAAATGAGAGCTACATGAGATTTGTTCTTTTGAGATCTCCTTGTAGTTATTCCCTCATGTGGATCTTCTATAATAAATTTTTAGGATATCCTGGTTCATTCTTGCATTCATTTGGAGTATTTGCTGGAGACACCTTTTCTTTGATAGTCGACTGATTTGGTTGGGGTAGGTCAAGATCTTTTGGAGGAACTTCAGCTGGTTGAGTTTGTAGATTAGCTAACTTATTTTGATGATCCTTACCTACAATCATGATTCTTGCCATATCCTGCAAGGTTCTGTTTTGACGCTCTTATACTCCATTTGTTGAGGAGATCTTGGTGATGAGAAATTATGAGAGATTCCTTGATCATTGCAGAAATTTTCAAAAGCTCTGCTGATGTTGTATCCCTTTTCTCATTGAACCTTCTTACAAAAAACTTCAAAATTCTTTGGAGCATCATCTTTATGACTAAGAAACATAACCCATGTAAATCTAGAGAAATTATCTACAACAACAAAAGTATATTTCTTACCTCTTATACTAGCAGTTCTAGTAGGATCGGATAAATCCATATGCAGCAATTGAAGAGGTTTAGAGGTAGAAACAAGGTTTTTGACTTTGAAAGAATGCCAAACCCAAGGATCTTCAATCATAGAAGTAAGAAAAATTTTATCCTCAAAGTTTTCTATGTTTTTTATAGTATAGACATTTCTGTCGATATTACCTTATTCGTCTTCTATAAACTAGCCATGTTATTTAAAACGAACCTCATTATCATTTTCACATAGTTGATTGATCCTGAGAAGATTATCGACAAGTTCATCAACTAAGTAGACTTCATCAACATCACATGTTGAGCTTAAAGGAACTTTTCCAACAACAATAACATTTCCTTTGGATTTTTCACCAAGGTAATTGTTCCTCCATCTATCTTGGTGACTGATTTGAATAATTGTTTGTCACCCGTTATATGTCTAGAACACGTGTAGTCAAGATACCATTTTCCTTTTCTATTCTTCTTGCGACGTTCCTGCAAAACAAAATTACTCATTTTTAGGTACCCAAGCCTGCTTGGGTCCTGAATGGTTAGACCGCTAAGTGTTAGTTTGATTTGAAAATTTTGGTCTCCTAACCCATCTCGTGTTGTTTTGAACCTGCAATGATTTGAGGTGTGACCTCTTTTACCAAAGTAGGAGCAAGATGTGCTATTAGAGTTACCAGAACTACTTTCAGATTTAATTTTGTTCCTGCAATTGTTAGTGCGATGGCCATTTTTACCACAAAAAAAGAAAGCAATTTTTTTTTGTGATGAACAGTCTAATTTGACTTGACTGGAATGCGACTTGTGGTTGTTTGGCCATTAAATTAAAGCTTGAGTTCATTTACTTTGTCTTGAAGCATGTCACGTTCAATTTTGCACACTTCTAGTTTCAGGGCCCAGTCTTTCTTCTCTCTCTCTTTCTCTCTGTTGACTTTTCTGAGCTCATTTAATCCTCTTTATATGTTTTCAAGAGCAATATAAACAAATTCTTGAAGTTCATAACAATTAGGGCATAATGGAGTACATACCTCATTAGTTCCTTCATCCGATGGTGAACAAAGTTCTCTTGAGTCGTCTTCCACAGCGTTGATATCTGCCATTAACCCAAGTTCCCCTGACTCTTCATTGTCACTTAGAGCCATGAAGAATATGTTAGCAATTTACTCGTGATCAGATTCATCCTCATCACTTCATGCTCCAAAAGATTTATTCTTTTGCATGTTTCTGCTAACCTTCTTCTTTAATTCCGGACTGTCAGCTTGAATATGACCAAACTTTCCACATTCGTAACATCTTCCATCATTTTTATCAGCTTCATTGCTCACCCTTCCTTTCTTGAAGTTGGACTTCCCTCTTTTGTTATTTATGTTTCTTCTCATCATGCTGGTCACGACTTGAGAGAGCATTGCAATGTTTTCATCTTGTTCTCCTCCTTCTTCTTCATCTTCATTTTCGGGTTCAGCCACAGTTGCCTTGAAAGCAACAATTTTCTTCTTCTCTTGAATTTGTCTGTCAAGATGAGTTTTCTCAAAAGCGATCAGATCAACTATGTGCTCATCATAGGAAGTTTTGTCCAGATATTGACATTCCAAAGCAATGACCTTTGGTTTCCATATTGTAGGTAAGCTTCCGAGGATCTTTCTAACTTGTTCGCCACTTTTAATAGGTCTTCCAAATGATTTGAAATCTCCAATTATTTTGCTGCACCTGGAAAACATTTCTTCTACACATTCACCATCCTTCATTTGAAATAACACATAGTCCCGAACCAAGAGGTTTATTCTAGTCTCTTTCATTTAGTTGGTTCCTTCGTAAGTGACTTCCAGTTTTGTCCCACATTTCTTTTGCAGTCACGCAACTAGATATATTTTCATATTCTTCTCCACTTATAGCATTGTACAATAGATTTTCTACATTTGCATTAAGAGTGATAACAACAACTTGTTCATCAGTGTAATCATCCAAGTCAAGAGGATCAGTGAATGTGATGAATTGACCATTTGCATCGTTCTTGGGAGGAATTGGAAGATTTTCCTTTTTGATCACACGCCATACTTTGATGTCATATGACATAGTATATGTTTCCATGCGAACTTTCCAGTGAGAGAAATGATGACCATTGAAGTAAGGGGATCGAACCTGAGAGGTTCCTTCTTAAAAGAGAGCACCGACAACAGTATTGGATCCCATGATCTTTTTCTCACTAGAGGTTAAGAAAATATTGTGAGCCTTGCTCTGATACCAATTGAAAGTACAGGGGGGGGGGGGGGGGGGTTAATTTTTGAATTTTAAAATTTTGGTGGAGCAAAACAAGTATTGGTTTTCT
>ML250753.1:39302-93942 GCA_005239495.1 Nicotiana undulata | reverse complement strand
GGGGGGGGGGGGGGGGGGGGGGTTAATTGTTGAATATTTAAAATTTAGTCGACGAACACAAGTATTAGTTTACTGACCACAACATAGAATGAAAGTAAGCAGTAAAGAAAAATAAATAACACACAGCGATTTATACTATTTCGGTACCGTTGTGGTACTTACATCCAGTTTCCCTTGGGTCACAAGGGTTGCCTTAAGATCTTTGAAAAAGTTACCATACATATGGTTTTAACGCGTTCACCACCAACTAACAGTATCAACACTTGAGTTCAAAAAAGTTGACACAACTCTCTTTTCTGTTCTAAATCTCCCTATCTTTTGAGACACTGATAACTAAAGATTACAGTGTTTGAACTAAGAAGTAGATAGACTTACAATATAATGTGTGTAATTGCGCAAACTTCTTCTTGATAGATCAACCTTCTTATAGGAGAGAAAAGAGTCGTTGAGTCTTCAGCAAAATTAGAGGCGCAAAATCTTTGTTTAAGGGATTTGACCCAAGGGATGCCTCTTCGAATCTTGATCTTTGAAGAGCCCAGATTTGATTGTGACCTTCCTTGTCACAGCTTGATATAAGAAGTCATTTATGTCGGGAGTGAGCATAATTTAAGAGCGCAATAATTGCTGACAATCTTCTTAATTTGAGTATCCATGATTGGACATCTGAGTTCCCTTGATTGAGGACGAGTCAATCTACTTCTCTTGATTGTCCATTAATGTAGTAACAACATCTTAATTCTTTCCTTACTTACTTTTATGAATCCTGTAGCAATCTTGCGGAGCATCTCCATTCTTTCCTTTTTATTTGTCCTGCAAATATAACATAGATAATATTTTCATCATTGAAACTTAAACTTAAACCTACCATAAAGGTTCGTCAACAACTTGTATTTTGACTCTAACGTTAATATTGTACACACGGTCAACACTGAAGACAACGGGGCTTGTTTTTATAAGAGATGGAGTAATAGTATACAATTACAAATTTAGCAAAAAATATATAAATTATCCGTTTCAATTAGGGAATAAATCTGATGATCCAAGAGTGGTAGAGGAAGTTAAGGTTCCAGCTGTTAAAATAGGGGATATCATAGTGATGGGACCAAATGGATTGTTCGATAATGTTCATGATTTTGAATTGGAAAAATTGGTAACGAAAAATCGGTAAATGCATTCGTACGAATTGGAGAATTCCAAGATGTTAACAAATGTTTATCCTAAAAAATAGATAACAATTGAATTTATACGTGGTTATAAGGATATATGGATTAATTCAATACAAACGGTTAATGACGTTAGATTAAGAAAACGAAAGACGTAATAAAAGGATAAACCAATGATGAGGGTGATTCCAAGCTCGGTTGATGGCTCAATGAAGAACGTACCCTCTATTTCAAGCTTGCTCTTATGAAGAACTTAAAAGCAAAAATAAGAACTTTGGATAACAAAGAGAATTGAAATAAACTGCCTTGATATGTTTGTTACCATGTGTCTAATGAACAATTAGTTTCCCGTTTATATAGAGGGGAGTTTGACCTTAAGTACAATAAAAATAGTTTTTATGCTAATCACTGATTCACCGCTGATACGGGCCGAGATTTACGCCGTGACATTCGGTTGGGCACGGATGTCACGACTCTTGTTAGTCATGTTCGACCGTTTGGTAATGCACTCTGAAGTTGAGGGACTCGAATCGGACCTGGGAGATATGACCCCGATGATTCCGAGGGCGGATGTTTTGCTTGATCCCCGATGTGAGAGGTTTTTCGCCCAGGATTTGATTCCTTATGATCACGTTCCAGACCCGTTTGTCCTACAGGGAAATCGAGATGTTCAACGAGCTCGATTTTACCTGTATACATATAGTCCCCTCATTTCTTAGAGAGGAGGTTTACCGAAATGATGAGAAACGACAGATGCTTTTTGATCAGGTCCAAATGCAAACCTCACAAGAGGTATAACACGGTCGTATGTATAAAACCCAACTAGGGGTCGGGATCGAATCCACAGAGAGCTAAGATGGGAGTTAGTAGTATATAGTCGGAATAAGTAAGTGAAGCATCTAAACTGCACTTCGGCAAACATGGTTTTGCTTTTTCTTCTAAAATTAAGCTAACAATTGCAAATCTAAAGATTTACAACTAGAGAAGATTGTTTTAGTGTTTTCCAAAGATATAAAAAGTCCTAGGGTTGTGACCATGCTCTAGGTGTTTACCTAATGGTATAAAGACTTTAATGCTCATTTTATTAACTGGAGTGTAGTATAGTTCACAACACTATGTTGCCCACTCAATACCTCTCAGAGAGTGGTTATGCTCAATTTGGCTTTCTCAAGACCAAACGGGTATCTACTAAAACAGTTGATAAGAGCTCAAGTCGGATTGTTACTATCTCTAGGTTAAACCCTTTGATTGGGTTAATCAATCTCTCAATTAACCCAATTCCTTGTTATCTAAGTTAACCTAGACTAGGTCCTTCTTTGTCAAGAAGAGACTGAGTCAAATAGGCATGAATTAATGTTTGCAACCATTAATTCCAAAAATAAAGCATGAAACAAGCTAAATAATAAATACACATTCATAAACAAGCATAAAATTAATCACCTATAAGGTTTACACACTGGGATTGGGTCACAATCCCTAGTAAAAATCTTGCTACTCATAGAGGGTGTAGAAGAAAACAAAGAGGAAAAGATAATAAAACTCATATTGAAAGATTAAATATAGAAAATCAATGTTAAATCACCAAAATAAGCTAAAGTTGCCTAAAGAAGTAAAGAAACACGACTACATGACTTGTTGATGTCAAAACTTGACCTAATTTTGTGAAACTCTTCTATTTATACAAAGATGACAATTTCGGACAAAATTTCTTCTCGGAGGTTCTTCGGCCGCACAATTCCATGCGTGATACGCAAAGTTCTTCATCTTGCAGGAGCTGGGGTTCTACGGACGCAACTTTGTCTTCTACGGTCAACACCTGTAATTCTGCGGCCGCAAGGCACTTCTTCGCAGCCGCACAATTCTTGTGCGGTCCACAATTTTGAAGGACTTGGATTTGGAATTTGCACATTCTCTGAAGTTGATCTAAGCTCATCATTTGTGGCCGCATAATTCTTGTCCAGTCCAAAATTTTCTAGAAAGTCTTAAGGGATTTTCTTCATCATCTGCGGTCTGCACTTAACTTCTCTGCCTTTTATTTCCTTGTGTTTAGATTACTCCTTTTTGAGCCGGGTTTCATCTCGGGAGTCCAACTTCCAACATTCCTGCAATTTAGCACATTTCATCAGTTTTGTAACACAATTCAATGCTCTTAGAATAAAACAAAAGCTAAAAGACGCTAATAAGTAGTCAAAATCTCCACTTATCACTTTTCACCTCCTTCTTTAATACGCCGCATAGAAACAACAAAGAAGCCGAAACGTCCCATCAATCGCGTTGTTTTGACTTTGAGCACATGTCAGCCATCGGCAAGTCACCTGTGAATACGAAGTGTCACAAAACTTTTATAAAGGCGTTCATTCTTCGTTCATTTTTCACCATTTGACCAAGCTTCTACCTTCAATTCTTAAAGTTGTTACTCACCTACTTCATACTTTCATATCTTTACCTCCCTCTTCAAAATGTCTCAGTCATTTTTGGGGTTTTATCTAGTTTTTAGCCAAATCAGCACACTCGACTCTTATTTTTCAACGCATTTTCTTAGGATTTTCAAGCTTTTTGAGATAACAATTGCTAAACACATCCAAATCTGTTCCTCAACAAGTCGATTCTTCTTCTTCCCAATCGACCGCTGAAACCGAGGTGGTCACTCATGATATAGTCGTCCTCGAGATGTCTGCTCCTGGTGCGACTACTGATGAACCGGCACCTAAGCCTCCCTTGAAAATGGTCATCCCCGGGGGCTGCTCCACCGTAGATGACTTTAAGGTCGAAAAGCCTCGTCGGTGCAGGGCCAGGGCGAAGAAGTATCAAGGTATATATGCTCCATTAACAAAGACGTCATTCTCGTGATCCGAGAGGACTGTAATTGGGCGGGTAAGGATGTAGTAGTCCCGGGGCCTAAGGACGGCATCACTACCCATGTGGATGGGTATCTAAATGTTTACATTTATCCCTTCTCATTGGGCCCGGTGGATGTGGTTATCTTGGTTTTCTACAAGAGGTACGAAGTATGCTTCGGTCAGATCCACCCGTTGCTAAAGAGGATCGTGATCCTCCTCTGTTATTTCGTGAACAAGACCGAATCCTGTCAGTTCACCATCAATCACTTACTCCGCCTACAAAGTCCCCGAATCTTATGAGGGGGACTAATAAAGCTCACACGTCGGGCAATCAAAGCCCCATTCTCGAGTATCGATGAGGACCGGGACCAGAGCTGGCAGAGACGCTTCGTTCGGGTGAAGACCGAAGACTTGGTCCCCCCCCCCCCAGTTCATGCCATTCCCCAAGAAATGGAATGCATCTCGTAAGTACAGTTTTCCTTTGGAAGCCATTTACATTCATCTCCCTTTTTCACACTAGCACTTGTGATGGTGCAACCGTCACTCGAGTCCAAAACGCTATCCCTCGGGTCAAGGAGTAGATCAAGGGAATTGGTTTACAGACGTCTTATTCCTAGCGCACATGGTGAAAACTCTCAAGGGGACGGTGGGAGGCCCGTTCTCACGATAAGACCCTTCCCCAAATAGGTAACATCGGCATCTCCCATTCGCATCATACTTACTCCCTTTTCTTCACTCTTCTTTTTTGTATGTTTTCCTAAGAACATTGAACTTAGGCCTTCAGGAGGGGACGAGGATGTGTCCTTTTCTGTTGACCCCTTCGCTTTGGGGCAGCTCGGGGATGCAGCGAGGGAAAGAATAAAAGGAAGGCTTCGGGCTCCCCGAACTCAGAGAAGATGAAAAAGCCAAAGAAAAGGTTAGCCCGTAAGCCAAAAGAAATTCCTAGCTCTCGAGCGCCCAACTCAGACTCTCTTCTTCGGCTCAGGGATGAACCCGAGGAAGATTATTTTTTCATGGCCCAGGGGTCAACTTCACCTATGGAGCAAGCAGCTATTGAGGAGGATATCCATGAGGTCAATCTTCCTCAGACCTTGGAGGTTGATGAGGACACCAGAACTGAGACTTCTCGGGATGCCGGCTACGCTCTGAAGGAGGCATCCGGTGTAATAGATATTTTATGGTCGCCTTGTTATACCGAGTCCATGCTCGAGGATGCCCGACTAGGGAAGGAGAGTTCTAAAGAAGGGTCTCAAGGTGATGACAATCCCATTCGTTCCTTTTTCGATGGCGTGAACTCGTCCATATCAAAAAACATTTCCGGACTAGGCAACCTTGAAGTGCCGAGAATCCATCTTTAGAAGTTGGCGGGATGAAATCGAGCCCAAATTTAATCAATCGGTTCCCCGTCCTGAGTGTAGATCCCGACCGTAAAAGGTCGATAATCATCACTGTCCTAGAGAATGCTCGGGTTCTTTGTGCTCCCGTGTTTGTACCAAACTACCTCTGATGCTTGGTGGACGGAGAAGACCATGCGAAAATGAATGAGGTGGACATGTCGTGCCTGTTTAACAAAGCGCAGCAGGCGCTGAATCAGATAAGGCATCGTTATTCTCTTCCGAACTTTGACTTGGTTTTTGATATTTCTCATATTTGTTTATCCCTTTTCAGGACTCGGTACTTCATCCTACTTAATTAATAAAGCTTTCTTTGGTACTAGGCTGAGTTTAACCATCTTGAGCTTGAGGTTAAGGAGCTTGCTGAGAAAAGAGATATGTAGAAGTTTCTCAGCGAGCAACATGAATGGGACATCAAGGGCCTTCAGGTCGAGCTGGATGAGACTCAAAAGGAGGCTTCGATCATGAGGCAGGAATATATCGATATGGTCGAAAACGTAAAGATTTTTGAATTTAGTAATGAAGACTTAGCCATGGCGTCTAACGACCAAACCTCATAGGTTCCATAAAAGATTGACTGGATCGACCAACGCCGAGCTTAAATAAATGAGGTCCAAGCCATGGCCGATGGTTGGAAGTGCAAAATGGACCAGCTAGATTTGGAGAAAGAAACCGCCCAGGCACAACTAACATCAGTAGAGTTTCAACTCCGAGTAGCAAAAGAAAAAATCGACAAGTGGTCCTAGTTGAATGATGAACTCCGATCACAATTGAGCTCGACTTTGGCAGCGCGGGACGCCCTTAGTAACGAATGTGAAGCTATAAAGTCTAAGTTATGCCGATGCGGAAGAGATGGTGGCCCATTATATGGATGATGTCGAAGCATTCGAGGGTCGCCTAAAGACTACTTCCGAGTACGTGAGGCGGTTATCCCATAGGGAGACCCTCAAAGAGATACATGCCCGAGGCTTTGAACTGTCGACCGAGATCGAGGAGGGGAAAATACTTGAGGTGGAGGCCAAGAAGCTAGCTGAACCTGAAGATGAAGAAGGCATTGAGGGCCTTGAAGAACCTTTAAGGCCCTGACAGTTCTGGTGACGTGTCGGGTCCTAGTGAAGATCAGGCGTAGACGCCTTAGGATTATTTTGTTTTGTTTTTTGTATCCTGTACATATATTATGTTGAGGCCATTTTTGTTGGGCCTTTATAGAGATATTCCGGAATATAAAATATTTCCCTTATGGCAATATGCAAGTCAATTATCTTAGCATCTTTTTACAATTGCAAATATTTCTAATGCATTACCATAGAATCAAACATAGTAATAAGTCACTTTTGGGAGGTCTGAACAAGACCTGTCCTCGATGCAATTTTTGCTCGAACATGTGTAAGCTTAGAGTGAACGGAAAATTCCCCATGATGCTTCTTTAATTGTTGTTAGATCGTATCTTTGTTGAGGGTAACCTTTGAACTGGTTTAGAATTTTGTTGAAGGACTTATGTTTTGATTACGGGCTTCAGAAGTCTCTGACACGTTTTTAGGGTGGCCGTAACATTTTAGGTTTGGGAACTACCTAATAGGTTTTGTGCCTCCAGGTTTTGAGAACCCTAGCCGCTCGAGTTTATCTCGGACGAATGTCCCTGAGTAGGGGTAGCCCTTTGGACTCGGATAAGGTTTTCCCTTGGGATCGATAGTTCCCGAGTAGTAATAGCCCTTAGGCACGATACTTGTAAGAAACATAAAATGTTTGTTAGCAAGGTACTTACTTTCTTTCATCTTTTGTATAACGTACAAGATTGTAAGCATGTTAAAAGCTCGTATTATGGCCAAGGTGACCTACGCGGGCATGGTTCATTTGACCGTTTGGCCCTTACAATAAATCCTAACCACCGAGCCTAGACTATTCGAGCACAGAGTTTCCTTCCTTGCTAAAAATCATGACTAGAGGGTGATGACCCCTATACGAGGTCGATCTTTGAGTGGTCTCGGATACTGTTGATGCGACCATTGACTCTGATTTAAAACTGGTCTTTGATTCTAAGTTAGCACAGTTTACTGTTGCCTCGTTAATAACCATGCCGGAAAACCGATTTGGGACAAAATTGTTTCAAGGAAAAAAGAGTGCAACACGTGCTTTCAGACCTAACAACTACACTCTTCTTTGGTTGTTTCCTGCAAGTGTTAGCCCAAATCGTAATAAAAAAATAAAATAAAAATGAATGTGGACGTACCTTAGCAGTAGTATAATTTTAAGTGGGCCACGTTCCAGTTTTTTGGTAGCCGCGTGTCATTTCCTGCTTTGAGTTTATACGAACCTTTACGGGTAACCGCGATGACTTGATATGGACCTTCCCAGTTCGGTCCTGGCTTCCCTTCATTTGGGTTCCAGGTGTTCTGTGTTACTCTTCTTAAAACCAAATCCTCGATGTTGAAGTGTCGTAGGTTGGCTCTTTTGTTGTAATATCTTACTATCTGCTGCTTTGGGGCGGCTGACCGGACTTTAGTGACCCCACGCTTCTCATATAGTAATTCAAGGCTCGTGTTCATGGCCTCGCCATTTGATTCTTCTATTTTATATCGGAACATGAGGCTCGATTCTCCCACCTCGACTGATATTAGTGCTTCGGCACCATAGACCAACGAAAATGGGGTGGCCCCGGTACCGGATTTTGAGGTCGTGCAGTATGACCACAAGACTTCGGGCAGGATTTCCTTCCATTTTCTTTTGGCATCGATCAATATTTTCTTAGGGTTTTGAAGGATTGTCTTATTCTTCGATTCCGCCTGTCAGTTCCCACTAGGGTGATAGGGTGTTGACAAGATCTTTTTGATCTTATGGTCCTCGAAATATTTGCTTACCTTGTTGCCGATAAATTGTTTCTTGTTATCACATACTATCTATGTCGGTATACCGAACCGGTATATTATGTGGTCCCAAATGAAGTCGTTGACTTATTTTTCTCGAACCTTCTCGAACGCTTTAGCTTCGACCCATTTTGAGAAATAGTCCGTCATAAATAGTATAAATTGAGCCTTACTAGGTTCCCATTGTACGGGACCGATGATGTCCATTCCTCATTTCATGAACGACCAAGGCGACAAGATCGAGTGTAGAAACTCCCCGTGTTGGTGGAACATTGGTGCGTGCCTTTGACAACCGTTGCACTTTAGCACAAAGTCCTTCGCATCTTTCCCCATGTCGATCCAATAATAGCCAGCTCTGATAATCTTGCAAATCAACGATTCTGTCCCAAAATGGTTTTAGTTAGTGCCCTCGTGAACTTCCCTCAAAACATATTCGGTGTCTTCCGGCACCAAGAATATGGCTAGTGGGCATTTTTCTGAAAAGAGTATCTTCGAATAGGCTAGGCCTAACTGCCTTCGTGCCAGAGCTCTCGATTCTTTGGGATCCGAGGGCAACTTCCTAGTCTTTAAATAGTCTATATACTTGTCTCTCCATTCACAAGATAAACTTGTTGAGTTTATCTCGGCATGGCCTTTTTCCACTACTGAATTCATGAGTTGTACGACCGTTCCTAAGCTGAATTCATCCTCATCAACCGATGAACCCAAATTAGACAGAGAATCAGCCTTGTTGTTTTGATCCCCAAGGCATGTGTTGTAGTGTCCATTCCTTGGATCGATGCAGCGTTACCTGTAGTTTATCCTAGTATCTTCGCATTCGTTCCTCTTTCACTTCAAATGTCCCATTGACTTGATTTACCACAAAGAGGGAATCACATTTAGCTTCGATCGCTTCGGCCCCCAGGATTTTAGCTAGTTAGAGATCTGCAATCATGGCCTCATACACAGCCTCATTGTTAGTCAATTCCATAGTTCTAATAGATTGCCTAGCTACGTTACCCATAGGAGGCTTCAACACGATGTTGAGTCCGTACCTTTTTGCGTTCGAGGCACCATCCGTAAAGAGGGTCCAGATTCCCTAGGAAGTACTCGAGGTCAGCAACAATTCCTTTTAGACTTCAGATATTAAGGCCGGCATGAAGTCAACCATGAAGCATGACAAAATTTGAGATTTGATGGCAGTTCGGGGTTGATATTCGATATCGTATCAGCTAATCCACGGCCAATTTGGTCAATTGTTCTGAGAGCTCGGGTTTATGCATTATAGTCCTCCATGGGTAAGTAGTTACGACAGATATGAGAGGCGCTTAGAAAAGCGAGCGCCAATTTCTCCAGGTGAGGATACCTTGTTTCGGCCTCACCTAGAGTCCTGCTAACATAATAGTTTAAAAATTGTGTACCTTCCTCTTCTCAGACTAAGACTCCACTTACTGCTATCTCGGTTACTCTTAACTACAAGTACAACTGCTCGTCTGCCTTCGGAGTATGAAAAAAAAATGGACTCGAAAGGTACCATTTGAGTTCTTCCAATGCTTGTTGGAACTCCAGGGTCAACAAAAAGTTATTTTTTTCTTCTTCAATAATGAGAAGAACCGGTGGCTCTTATTGGAGGACTTTGATATGAACCGACCCAGGGCGGTTATACGCCTAGTAAGCTTTTGTACGACATTGACATTGTCCACCACAATGTTGTATTCTATAGGTTTGATTTGGTTGGGATTGATCTCGATTCCTCGGTTGGATACCATGAATCCAAGGAACTTTCCGGACCCGACCCCGAATGCGCATTTTTCCGGGTTCAGCTTCGTATTGTATTTCTTTAGTGTCGAAGGTTTCATGCAAATGTTCCAAATGGTCATTTGCTCGCAGGGACTTAATTAACATGTTGTCAATGTATACCTCCATTGATTTTCCTATTTGTTCTTCGAACATCCGGTTTTCTAGGCATTGAAGAATTTAAAAAGAATATGGACATCGTAGCCTTGAAAAAGGAAGTCGTCCAAGCACAACTGGAGTCGACCGAGACCTAGCTCCAAGATGCAAAAGAGAAGGCCTCGGTGCAGGTCAAGAATATCAAGGGGCTTCAATCTCAATTGCACTTGGCTATTTCTGATAAGTGGAACTTGACCAATGAACTCGAAGTGGCCAGATCTAAGATGGCCATGGCCAACACCAAAGTTGATGCTAAAGTTGCCAAATTTAAGGTCAACGTCAAGGCCATCCAGGCGAAGTCCAAGAGTAATGTGGATCATGCAAAATGGTAAGCTCGAAGGTAAGCCCTTGAGGGATTTCATGCTCAGGGCTTCGATATTATGGCCGAAATAGAGAATGCCAAAGCAGAGGAAACTAGGGACCGAAAGCTACCTTTCTTGTGGTATACTCCGAGAGCTTAAGCGAATCCGAAGACGGGGAAGATGATGGAGATGCTACATCCGATGAAGACCAGGCCACGTAGGCCTTTGTATTTTTTTCTTTCGTTTGCATCTTTTCTGAGGCCATTTTGGCCATTGTAAATTATTGTATTAGGTTGATATGGCCTTTGTAAAAAATTAATATATAAGGTTGTTATTCCCCTCTCGGCCGTCAAATTGTTCCTTTGCTTTATTACTTGTATTCACAAAGGTTGAACTGCCTTAGCATGAAACAATAAGGTCGTGTTCGAGGGTTCAAACAAATCTTACCTTTATTGCCTTTCTGGGTTAAGGCATTGTTGGGGTTCGATGTTACCAAAGATTTTCCCCCGAAAATATCTTAAATTTATGACTTTGACGAGGGCAACCTTTAGAACCAGTTGTGAATTGTTTTTCTTTTTCGAAGGCCTATTTTTTGTTACGGGTTTCAGATGTCTACGAGCCGTGTTAATTGCCCATAGCCTTTTAGTTTGGTAATTGCCCATTGGGCTTATTTTCCTGATTATGCAGTCTTGCTCGAGATAATAGTCCCCGACTGGGGTGGTCGTGGCCTTTAGAAACCCGGGAGTTTCCTAATAGGGCTTTTTTCCCCCGAGGCCTGACGACTTGGCTGTTTGAGTTGGATGGCAGTCCTCGAGTAAGGGAGTGGTTGTTCACATTCTGATTCTGTATAGCCCTTGGGCTCATTATTTTCGGAAGTATGAAGCTCTTTAAGGGGATGTAAAGAGGAAAATTTTAAAACATAAGATGTTTGCAAGGAAAGTACTTCTCTTTATTCTCGATCAAAACTATCATACATGCGTACATGTTTTATGCCAGGGCTCAAGCAATCTGCATGGGCACGATTCGTTTTGACCGTTTGGCCCTTACAATAAATCCTATCTATCGAGACCCTCCCTTAATGAAGTAGTTTCCTTGCTAGGGTTGATATTCGATCTGAGAGTAGCCCTCCAGTATTCGAGGTTGATTGCGAAGAAACCTCGGATATTGTTGAATTGATCTTTGATGCCGATTCGTAATCGGAATTGATTCTAAAGTAGCACGATTCATTCTTGCCTCGTTAAAAACCTTGTCGAAAAACCCATTTGGGACAAAACCGGTCTAAGGTAAATAGAGTGGAACACGTGCTTTCAGACCTAAAGACTCCATGCCATACACCAAAAAATCCATCGTCATTTCTCGTTGACCACCTGCAAGGGTTAGTCTAAAATAGAAAGGGGTCGTACCTTAGTAGTAATACCGTTTTAGGTGAGATATATTCCATTTTCTCGGTAGTTTTTCACCTTTTATCATTCCGAGCTTGTAGGACCTTTTTCGGTGACCTCGAGAATCTGATACTGTCCTCCCCAATTCGGATCCAATTTCCTTTCGTCCGGATTTTGGGTGTTGAGGGTGAATTTCCTTAGCACTAAGTCCCCAACGTTAAAATATTGAAGATTGGATCTTCGATGGTAGTATCTCCCTATCCGTTGTTTTTGGGCGGCCAAACGGACAAAGGCGGCTTCACGCCTTTCATTCAATAGTTCTAGGTTGGTATTCATGGCCTCGTCATTTGATTCCTTTGTTGCATATCGGAACCTGATACTCGGCTCTCCGACTTCGACAGATGTTAGAACTTCGGCATCATAAACCAATGAGAATGGGGTAGCACCGGTACTAGATTTGGAGGTTATGCGTTAATGCCATTAGAACTTCAGGCAGAATTTCCTTCCACTTTCCTTTGGCGTCGGTCAACCTCTTCTTAAGATTTTGGATTATGGTTTTGTTGGTTGATTCAACTTGTCTGTTCCTGCTAGGATGATAAGGTGTTGATAGGATTCTTTTGATCTTGTGATATTTGAGAAATTTGGTTACTTTGCTGCCAATGAATTGTTTCCCGTTGTCAAACACAATTTCGGATGGCATTATGAACCAACATTTTATGTGGTCCCAAATGAAGTTAATGACTTCCTTGTCCCTTACGTTCTCGAAGGCTTGTGCTTCAACCCACTTACAAAAATAGTCATTCATAAAGAAAATTGAGCTTTACCTGGTGCCCATGGAAGAAGGCCAACGATATCCATTCCCCACTTCATGAATGGCCATGGTGACAAGAACGAATGGAGTAGTTCCCCAGGTTGGTGAATCATCGGTGCATGTCTTTGGCATTTGTCACATTTTCTAACAAAATCTATCACATCTTTATCCTTGTCGACCGGGTAATAGTCAGCTCTGATTACCTTTTGAATCAATGATTCGGCACCAGAATGATTTCTGCAAGCGCCCTCGTGAACTTCCTCATAACATACTCGGTATCTCCCGATCCCAGACATATCGCTAGTGGACGATCAATCATTCTTCTGAACATGGTTCTGTATTCGGACAATGTGAATCATGCTACCTTCGTGCGCAGGGCCCTCGATTCTTTTGGATCTGAGCGAAGTTTTTTGGTCTTCAAATATTCTATGTATTTATTTCTCTAATCCCAGGTCAAGCTTGTAGAGTTTATCTCGGCATGACCTTCTTCGACTACTAACCTCATGAGTTACATGACGGCCCTTGGATTGAGCTCTATGTCTTCGACCGATGACCCTAAGTTTGCTAGGGCATTGGCCTCACTATTCTGATCTCGAGGAACATGTTGCAAAGTCCACTCCTTAAATCGATGTAAAGTTATTTGTAACTTATCTAGGTATCTTTGCATTCGTTCTTCTCTAACTTTGAAGGTTCCGTTAACCTGATACACCACGAGGAGGGAGTCGCATTTGGCTTCGATCATCTCCGATCCCAAGCATTTGGCTAGTTCGAGACCTGCAATCATGGCCTCTTATTCGGCCTTGTTGTTAGTTAATTTCATAGTTCTTATAGATTGCCTAACCATGTTGCCTATGGGTGGTTTTAGTACAATGCCGAGTCCGTACCTTTTTGCGTTCAAAGCAACGTCCATAAAGAGGGTCCAGATTCTAGAGGACGTACCTGAGTTTACCAAGAGCTCTCTATTGACCTCAGGAACTAGGGACGAAGTGAAGTCATCCATGAAGTCTACCAAAATTTGAGACTTAATGGTTGTTTGGGGTCGATATTCAATATCATACCCACCGATTTCTATGACACATTTGGCCAATCGTCCCGAAAGCTCGGGTTTATGCATAATATATCAAAGTCGATAGGTTGTTACAACACATATGGGGTGACATTGAAAATATGATTTTACTTTTTTAGAGGCGCTTATCAAAGCGAGCACCAACTTTTCTAGGTGAGGATACCTAGTTTCTGCCTCACCTAAGGTTCGACTAACATAATAAATAGGAAATTGCGTACCTTGTTCTTCCCGAACTAGGACTCCACTTACCGCTATCTCTGATACAGCCGTATATAAGTACAGATGTCTGTCTGCCCTCGGCGTGTGAAGCAGCGGCGGGCTCGATAAGTGCTGTTTAAGCTCTTCCAAGGCCTGCTAGCATTCCGGGGTCCATTTGAAGTTATTTTTCTTCTTCAGCAACGAGAAAAATTGATGCCTCTTATCGGAGGACCTTGATGAATCGCTGAGGGTAGTTATGTGCCCGGTTAACCTTTGCACAACCTTTATGTTGTTTACTACCGTGATAACCTCGATAGTTTTGATCTTGTCGGTGTTGATCTCGATTCCTCGGTTGGATACCATGAATCCGAGAAATTTTCCTGACCTAACCCCGACCGCGCATTTATTTCGGGTTCAACTTCATGTTGTATTTCCTCAATATACTGAAGGTTTCCTGCAAATGCTTCAAATGGTCTTCTGCTCGCAGGGAGTTAACTAACATATCGTCAATGTAATCTTCCATAGATTTCCCTATTTGTTCTTCGAAAATCCGGTTTACTACACGTTGGTAAGTGGCACCAGCATTTTTTAATTTAAATGGAATTACGTTATAGTAGTAGGTACCATATTTAGTAATGAACGATGTCTTCTCCTGATCATCCCGGTTCATTTTTCTCTGGTTGTACCCAGAATAGGCATCGAGAAAACTGAGGATCTCGTGGCCAGCCGTGGCATCGATCATGTGATCGATGTTAGGCAAAGGAAAAGAATCCTTGGGTCATGATTTATTAAAATCCTTGTAGTCTACACACATTCTTAGTTTGTTCCCTTTCTAAGGGACTACTACTACATTTGCTAGCCATTCAGGGTGTTTTACTTCCCGGATGGACCCTATTTTAAGAAGCTTGGTTACCTCGTCTTTGATGAAGGCATGCTTGATCTCATACTAGGGTTTTCTTTTGTGCTTCAGCGGATGGAACTTCGATTCCAAGATTAGTTTATGGGTGGTGATTTTTGGTGGGATCCCTGTCATTTCGAGATAGGACCAAGCAAAACAATCCATGTTAGCTATAAGAAATTGGATAAGTTTTTTCCTGAGCTCGGGAGTTAACCCCGTGACCAGGTATACCTTTCGTTCGGGCAGATGTTCGATTAGTATGACTTGATCAAGCTCTTCGACTGTTGATTTGGCAGCGTCGGAGTCATCGTGGACTATGAAGGATCGAGGGACCCCATAATCATCATCTTTGTCAGTTACTTATTTCTCTAGTTGGGTCGAGGCTGACGTTTGTGATTTCTATTTGGGGTATTGTTTCTCCTTCAAATTCGACGCCTTCGTTGATGAAAGTACCAATACCGGAATCACTTCGTCAACGGCAAACATTTCCTTTGCAGCGTGTTTCTCCCCGTAGACTATTTTGATTACCTCTTGTGTCGGGAATTTTAGAACCCGATGAAGGGTCGAGGGCACTGCCCTCATGTTGTGGATCCATGGTCTCCTGAACATGGCGTTATACCGCATGTCGCCCTCGATCACATGGAACTTCGTCTCCTGAATGGTTCTGGCCATGTTCTCACCATTGGTAGTTTCACATGCCATGTTGAATCCATTTGGCACTCGGGTCGCGGGCATAACTTGGTCCTGTAGGCCGAGTTGTTCTACAACCCTCGATCGAATGATGTTGGCAAAACTACCTGGATAAATTGACACACGTTTTACTTGAGTTTTATTCATGAGTACAGATATTGCCAGTGCATCATTATAGGGATGCATGATCCCTTGTGCGTCCTTGTCGTTAAAGGACAAGGTTCCTTCTGTTATGTAATCCCGAGTTCGATTCTCTCTTGTGATCGACACCTTGGCGTGTTTTAACAAATGGCCCTTGGGGAACATCGACCCCTTCGAAAATCATGTGAATGACGTGTTGCGCTTCTTCTTGCTCGTTTTGTTTGGAATCTCTGTTTCTGAAATGATTCTTGGCTCGATCACTTAGAAACTCCCGAAGGTGCCCTTATTGAATAACTGAGCTACTTTTTCACTCAATTGTCTGCAATCTTCCGTTCTGTGGCCATGGGTTCCATGATACTTGCTCATTTGGTTGGGATTTCTCTGAGTTGCATCGATCTGTAGAGGCTGAGGCCATTTAGTATTTTTGATGCGTCTGTTAGCCGATACAATGGCGGATGTGTCAACATTGAAGTTATATTCTGACAATCGTGGTGCTTCTTTAGGTCTGGTATGCTTGTCGAAACCATTCTTGTTCACGAGCCCTCGAGAGCTCTAACCTCGATCATTTATCCTTTCACCTCGTACAGGGTTGCGCCCAGGTCCATTACCCCTACAATTTCCATTATATGGGTGGTATCGATCTCTGCTCAACCTTGGTTCTCGATCAATGTCCCTTTTGATTGTATCAACAGGCCTGATAGGATAAACGGTCCTGGAAGGAGCTCCCAACTGGTTGTCTACGACTCTAATCTTCAATTGATACTGATTATGTACATTAACTCAAGTAACGGTTGGGTACTCAATCAAGTTCTGCTTCAATTGCTCTGAAGCCACTAAGATTCATACATTTAGTCCTTGAGTGCAAGCTTGAACGAGCCAATCATCGACGGCCGGTGGTAGGTCTATTTGCTCCATTTGGAACCAAGACAGAAACACTCTGACAAAAGAATCTGCAAGCATGACACAATACTCAATAGAGTTAGATGGTAAATTATGGTACCATACCTGCGGATGCTACTCTCGGGATCGACGGAAAAATTTACATTAATGGCTACATGGGAGCTGACATCGATTGGATCTACAGCCGAAACTCTATCGAGGCCAACTGAAGGTACGTCATTGCCTGGTGCTATGTTGTCATTTTCATCATGATGATTGAATTCGTTGTCCACATGTACGGGTGTTGCTTGAGAGTTCAACATGTTGATCCTGGAATCAAAGATACTCACAAGAACAAATGTAAAATAGTGTGTGTTACGAAGGTTAGTACCACGAAATAACTATTATTCTTGGCCCCACGGTGGGCGCCAAACTGTTTACCCTAAAAATGGATAACAATTGAATTTATACGTGGTTTTAAGGATACGATATATAACTTGGAACAAATTGAGAAAACAATTATTAATATTGAAACTGACTTAAAAGAAATAAATGCAAATTGAACGAATCGAACAGCCTTGGCCTCCGAGTTCGATCACCCTTGAACCTAGTGAAGTTTTAACTGATATAAGAACAAAGTAACAAGATAATGTATTTTTTTGTATTGCGTAATTATGATGTATTCTACAAATGATCATATCCCTTTTATATAGTAGGGGAGTCATACTCTAGGTACAATTCTAAATGAAGTAAGAAATCTCATGATTGGCTAATTAATAGGTCTATCCTTGATAGATGCCGATATCTCTATGCTTGATCGCGGATATTTCGTCTTTTCATTATCCGTCCCAGAAAATTTCCCTCGATCTCGATTTTTCTCGGTCCCAGGGGACCGAGCTTTGACGGTGTAACCTCGAACCTCGATTCGGTATGGATTTAAGGTCGAAATTTAATCAATCACATTCCAGTCTCGATCAGTTCACACAAGGGGTGGGCCCGATTTTAGCGTATACACACAGTTACGAATTGTTATTAGCTATTGGTCTTGGACTCTGACCGTTTTTCGAGATCGTCTCTGCTTTCAACCTGAAAATAGATTTGTTAATAATTGAGTACATGGGGTGGGTTGTACTCATACTACACTTTCGCACCTTGCGTGTAGATCTTTGAGATGATATTGCTGCACATGGTGGGAGCTGGCATTGAAGATGTACTCATTGTCCGGACATGGATACCACTTGTCTTGGTAGTTTTTATATGAGTTCTGTTTATAATTATTTAGAACAAATGATGTATTTATTTCGTACCAGCATTGTAAATTCTAAGTCTTAGAAGCTTATGATTTGTATTACTAATCCTTGGGATTATGTATAGAAGTTCAGTAATTTTATTCATTGTCTCCTATGTTTCTCATTTGAGGTGTGTAGACTGTTAATTGGCTTACCTAGCAGGTTGGGTTTGGTGCCATCATGACTAGCCGTATATTTGGTCATGAAAGTTACACCCCGCAGTTATCATAGGTTAAGCTACGTCATGAGTTAGTCACCGTAAGCTCGGAAATCTAGGCTATTCCTAAGTTTATAAGTGATTATGACTATATTTTGTAAGTGTCGGAAGGGTTAGAGGTTAAATGAGTCAAAGGGAGTGAATTTCTGTAAAGTTTTCAACTTATGGAGTGACTTACGGACTGTACATTGGAGGTACGGGCTGATGTTATAACCCGTACTTTGGGATAATACTAGGAATTATTAACATGATAAAATGGTTTCGTTATGAGGTATTTGAAACGTACAATAGTCATATGTCAAGTTTTGATGTCAAGAAAATTGTAAAAAAGTCGGCAAACTTTATCGCAAGTTATGTTCATAAGTTTACTGAAATTTGGGTCTGATGTCACTAAGATTTTCTCACAATATACTTGGAGTTACGGGGTGATCCACCTACCAAATTAATGGTCTACGAGTTTGGTTTCCAATGCATTAAACCGTTCGTTGATACAATGTTGGGATATAGAGATATGACAGTTTTAGTCAAACCGTGCATGTAGCCCCATTGGGACCCACATAGGCGGTAAAGATTATTTTTGACATTATAAAACGAGCTATCCCTTTCCCCACCTTATTTTCATCCAAAATAGAACCCTAAGCTCCGTAAATGCTCCCAAACCATCTCCCTATAATTCAAACAAATCCTTCCAAGGTTTTGAGGTAATTCTTCCTTAGGAAAATCGTAGTACTTGTATAAGCTTGTTTTTTTTTTCTTGTTGTAGTTGATTTGTGGATTCCTTCAAGTTAAAGTAAGATCAAGTTAGGGGTTGTTATTGTTATGTAAAGTAAGAATCTCAATCTACATATATTTTAGCATATCTAAGTCTTATATAAGTTGTTGAAGTAAGAGCTTGCGAAATCAACTGTGAAAAGTCGTATATAGCTTGTTGATTTGGTGGACTATTTTTGGAGATGCTTACATGTTGTCTTATGTCTATAAGTCATGAAGTAAGACTTGAGTATGTTGTATGTGTTGTTGCTATGTACCTTGAACGATAGAAGGGTTTAAAGTGTAGCTTCGCTAGTAGTAACCCGAGCTTCTTGCTCGATGGTTCATCTATGTTAGTTGAAGAGCTAAATGTGTACTTGTTGGTTGTTGTTATTTTCACGACCCAAACCGATGGGCCACGACGGGTGCCTGATTTCTATCTGTCGAACACCCCTGAGCATGCAACTAATGTATGAACATGAATAACATCTGCTGAATTATGGGATAACATACATAAGGGAAATCTTCCCAAAAGACATATGTACATATACATGCATAATAAATAGGGCGAGATGACAAGGCTGCTATAGACAACAATATACCCAAAACTGGAAGCCGACAAGGCCACATACTATCCAACTGTACATAACTGTTTACAGACCTCTAATAGAATATACAATTGTACAAGGATGGGATTGGGCCACATCATACTCATATATGTATACAAGCATATCATACCAAAATCAAAAGCACCTCCGAATCAAATGGAGCACGTCAACTCTCGTTGATCAAGGATCCTAAGAAGGGGGACCGTAAGCTTGTCTACCTACACATGCGCGCATGAAACGCAGGCCCTGGGAAATAAGGCGTCAGTACGAATAATGTACTGAGTATGTAAGACATTAAAATCAGTACATAAAATACATAGATGAAACATGGAATAAAGAACTCCGCTTGTAAGTCTAAATAATTTTGTAAATCCTGAAACATTTTTAATGTCATGCACGTGCGTGTAAATGTAGTTTCATGCATATGTATATACATACATAAACATCATCAAGCCTCTGAGGTCATCCCATAATATCATCTCGGCCACTGTGGGCAACATCATCAACGTATACCAGCTGATCAGGTGGTGGTGCATATATAACGCTGTAACCTTTTCCAATATCCCACATACATATAATATACATATATACACGTATATAACGCCATTTGGTCATGGGTAAATGTACAGGTATAAATGCATGAAATGCATAAGAAATACGTTAATAAGATTTCTCGGAATGTCATAAAACTCAATATGCCTTTCGGATAAACTTTATCAAATACGTATTTTTCTGAGACCCATGAACAGAAGATATAATAATAATTCACATGGGGAATCAAGAATATAGACACCCCTAGTATTTCTACGAATATAGTCATTTATAAAAGTTGCGTATTTTGCTCGTTTCATTTGTATTATTGGATCATGCCAAAAAGAAAGAAGTGATAGCCTTAACATACCTGGAGTAGGGAAACATTCGTATGATATTCTTGATACAGATTGCACCGTACTTCCTTAAAATTCAAAAATCCCGTTGTTATTATGCAGTGCAATTTCGTATGAATTTCTTGCAAATTTAAGAACCGTCGTCGCTATGAAGTCTCATATGAACTTCAAAAGATCCCTCGCCTTCATTCAATGTCTTTCCTTTCGGTATAATTCCTTGCAACAAATGAATTTTATAACCTTGTTGAAATCTCCGTTTGAACTAGAGGCTTTGTTACTCTTTCAATTGTTGAAAGAGACGTAGTTTCAGATTGCACCATACTTAGAATCTTTACTATTCTTTAAATTGTTGAAAGATACATATCTATCTTTGAATTAAAAGGCTCTTTGTTGAACTGATTTCCACCTAACCTATACTGACTAAGATTCATATGGTTTGGTAGTGGCTTGCTGCCATGTGTGGGTGGGGGTGGTTTTAATCTTTATCCATAACTCATTAGTTAATTAGGTAATATCTCGTTACCCAATAATTAACTAATTTCCCACATAATTAAGAATTATCTCACTTACTTAAAATACTACTCACTTTTAACATACCTTGTACACCTTACTATCATGGTCATGTAGTATCTTGTATGGTACTAGTCCATAAATATCCGGTATTATCGTTCGGACCGTATTTTATCCCAAATCGACAACCTTCAACGAAACTCATTTTCTTTGATTTGTTTACCCTTTATCCTTTACGACACTTACGCATTGCTTGTTATAAGTAGAATAAATGTGTATAACCTCAAGACAACCTCATCCCCGAGTCTACGTCGATTAACTTATGACGAAACCTTTACGTACGAAATGAGGGATATAACATCCTTTCCCTCTTAGAAACATTTGTTCTCGAATGTTTAACTCCCTGGGATCTATATAAACTTTGGAAGAGTCGCCTTTGTAATAATACTACCAACTCTTCATGTTGAAACTTAATAATTTAACGCCACATAGGACCACAATCATAAATAACGACAATGGCTTCACACGACCAATGACAATAACTAACATAAGAATCCATACACGTACCTTAAGGTTGTAATGTCTATGTCGGACCCTTCTCTAGAAGAATAAATAAGTGAGGATATCTAGACTTCATGTCTTCTTCGGCCTCCCAAGTCATTTCTTCCACATTGTTGTTTCTCCAAAGTACTTTTACCGAAGCTTCGTCTTTAGTCCTCAATATCCGAACCTATCTATCTAGTATAGCAATGGGAGTTTCATCATATGGTAGCTGCTCTGTGACCTGAACATTATCAACTAACACGATTCTGGAAGGATATCCGACACATTTACGGAGCATAGACACATGAAAGACTGGATGTACAGACTCCAAGTTCGAAGGCAAGTCTAACTTATATGCTACCTGGCCTACCTTGCGTATGATCCTATATGGCCCAATGTACCGAGGGCTGAGTTTTCCTTTCTTAACGAACCTCATAACACCTTTCATCGGTGATACCTTTAGGAATACCAGTCGTCAACCTGAAACTCTAAGTCTCGTCGTCGATTATCCGTATAAGACTTCTGACAGCTTTGAGCTCCTAATAGCCTTTCCCGTATAAGCTTAATTTTCTCGATTGCATGTTGTACCAATTTCGGTCCTACTAACGTAGTTTCCCCAACATCAAACCACCCTATAGGCGACCAACACTTCCATCAGTAAAGAGCTTCGTATGGAGCCATCTGAATATTGGAATGGTAGCTATTATTATATGTGAACTCAATAAGCGGCAGATGATCATCCCAGCTACCCTTGAGGTATATCACACAAGCCCGTAACATATCCTCAAGTGTCTGAATAGTACGCTCAGCCTGTCCGTCTGTCTAGGGATGAAATATTGTACTAAGACTTACCTGAGTCCCCAATCCTTTTTCGAAGGACCTCTTGAAGTTAGGTGTAAGTTGAGATTCTCTATCCGAGATAATAGATACAGGGACAACATACAGTCATACTATCTCCTTAATATAAAGCCTTGCATAATCTTCTGTAGAATATGTAGTCCTAACGGGCAAAAAATTGACTGATTTTGTAAGCCTATGAAATATCACCCATATAGAGGCGAACTTACATTGTGTACGAGGTAAGCCTACGATGAAATCTATATTAATTACTTCCCATTTCCAAGTCGGAATCTCCATAGCCTGCAATAATCCACCGGGCTTTTGATGCTCAATCTTAATTTGCTGACAGTTGGGGCACTGAGCAACAAACTCCGCTATATCCTTTTTCATTCCATCCCACCAATATCCTCTCCTGATATCATGATTCATCTTTGTTTCTCCTGGATGGATAGAATAACGAGAATAATGAGTTTCTCCCATAACCTGCCGATGCAGTCCTGCAACATTAGGGACAAATAATTGTCCTCGATATCTGAGGACCCCATCTTTTGTAATATCAAATGGTGTATTCTCTTTCTGAGGGGTGGTGTCCCTATAATGAACTAACACAGGATCCTCGTACTGGTGTTCCTTCACTTCAGTTACTAAAAAGGATGTTGATGTATCCTGAATAGTAATTCCAATATCACCTGAGTCCAGTAACCGAACTCCAAGACTAGCTAACTGATGAATCTCATGGGTTATTCCCCTATTCTCTGGCTATAAATATGACAGGCTACCTTTGTCACGACCCAAACTGATGAGCCGCGACAGGTGCCCGAGTCCTATCTGTCGAACACCCCTGAACATGCAACTAATATATGAGCATGAATAACATATACTGAATTACGAGAATAACATACATAAGGGAAATCTGGCCTAAAGACATATGTACATATACGTGCATAATACGTAGGGCGAGCCTACAAGGCTACTATAGACAACTATATACCCAAAACTGGAAGCTGACAAGGCCATATACTATCCAACTGTACATAACTGTCTACAGACCTCTAATAGAATATACAACTGTACAATGACGGGATTGGGCCACGTCATACCCCTATATGTATACAAGACTATCATACCAAAATCAAAAACAGCTACGGATCAAATGGAGCACGCCAACTCTCGCTGATCAAGGATCCTAAGAAGGGGACCGTCAGCTTGTCTACCTGCACCTGTGCTCATGAAACGCAAGCCCGGGCAAATAGGGCGTCAGTACAAATAATTTACTGAGTATGTAAGGCATGAAAATCAGTACATAAAATACATAGACGAAACATGGAATAAACAATTCCGCCTGTAAGTCTAAAGAACTTTGTAAGTCATGAAACATTTATAATGTCATGCATGTGTGTGTAAATGTCGTGTCATGCATAGGTATAGGTGTACATAACATCATCATTCCTCTGAGAGCATCCCATCATATCATTTTTGCCATTTAGGAAAACATCATCAACGTATATGAGCTGATCAGGTGGTGGTGCGTATATAATGTCGTAACCTTTTCCCATATCCCATATACATATATACGCGTATATAACACCATATGGTCATGGGTCAATGTAAAAGTATAAATGCATGAAATGCATAAGAAATACGTTAATAAGATTTCTCCGAATGTTATAAAAATCAATATGCCTTTCAGATAAACTTTATCAAAGACGTATTTTTCTGAGACCCATGAACAGAAGATATAATAATAATTCACATGAGGAATCAATAATATAGACACCCCTAGTATTTCTATGAATAGAGTCATTTATGAATGTTGCGTACTCGTTTCATTTGTATTATTTTGATCATGCTAAAAAAAAGGGATATCCTTAACATACCTGGAGTAGGGAAATATTCGTATGATATTCTTGAGACGGATTGCACCGTACTCCCTTAGAATTGCAAAATTCCGATGTGATTACGCAGTGCAATTTCGTATGAATTTCTTGCAACTTTAAGAAATGATGTCGCTATAGAGTCTCATATGAACTTCAAAATTACCTCACCTTCATTCCTTGTCTTTCCTTTCTGTATAATTCCTTGCAACAAATGAATTTGATAACCTTACTTGTTGAAATCTCTGTTTGAATTAGTGTCTGTGTTATTCTTTAAATTGTTGAAAGAGACGTAGTTTCAGATTGCACCATCATTTGAATCTTTACTATTATTTAAATTGTTGAAATATACATATTTATCTTTTGAATTAAAAGGCCCTATGTTGAATTGATTTCCACCTAATCGAAAATGACTAAGAGTCATATGGTTTGGTAGTGGCTTGCTGCCACGTGGGGTGGGTGGTTTTAATCTCTATCCATAACTCATTAGTTAATTAGGTAATATCCCGTTATCTAATAATTAACCAATTTCCCACATAATTAAGAATTATCTCAACTTACTTAAAATACTACTCAATTTTAATATACCTTGTACACCTTACTATCATGGTCATGTAGTAACTTGTATGGCACTAGTCCATAATTGTCGGGTATTATCGCTCGGACCATATTTGATCCCAAATCGACAACCTTCAACGAAACTCATTTTATTTGATTTGTTTACCCTTTATCCTTCACGGCACTTACTTATCGCTTGTTATAAGTAGCATAAGTGCATATAACCTCAAGACAACCTCAACCCCGAATCTACGTCGATTAACTTATGACGAAACTTTTACGTACGAAATGCGGGATATAACAGTTATTTGGTATCTGAGGATTGCAAAAGAAATAGGGGATATGCTTCCCATTTTATTGTACAATACATTTTTTGTTTGATATATGATAGTCGTATATTTCGTAGCTTGATGATAGCGCCATTAACGTTGATTGTAGATTGAGGTGTTAGGATTTTGCCCTGAATTTCTAATTCTATTAGGACTCTTTTTTCTTGAAGGAATGGAAAAAGACTCCTAAAAGGATTAAATCTCCTTAATATGTCTTATCCTTTTCTTGGAAGACAAGTTTTGCACATCTATAAACTAAGGATTTCTACTTCTCACAAAACGAACAACAAAAGCATCCACAATGTAGTCATTAAAGAGTTTTGTTTAGGGGGAGATGTTTCCCTCTATAGTTTTTCTTCATTTATATTAGTTTTATCATATGTAGATCAATTGATCAAACAATTATCAACTATTTTGCTTAGTTTAGTATATTTTTCTTTTGTCGTCATGATTTATCGTTCATCAAGTTTTGTATTGTTCGTTTTCGCATGCACCATATTATTTTGATCCCAACAAGTGGTATCAGAGCCAATGGTTCAGAATCAATGGTTGAACAAGGTGTAGACAGATTCAATACGTGTTTAGATCAAGACGATAATGAAGATTTATTCAACACGCTACATATGGAGAGAAATTTATAATCACAATTGTATTCAAAACGCCTGTTGCTGTATCTTTATTGGAAAAAAACTCTTTCTAACCCATATTTTGGCCGGTTTTAACCAATGCCAGTTTTAAGTTATGCCTACTTGCAACGCATGAGTTCCAATGCCAGTTTTAACTCATGCTTCTTTTTAATGCATGGGCTTCTTTTACCCCGTGTTTATTCTTAACACGTGGGCTCCTTTTAACCCATACTTGGGCTTCTTTTAACCAATACCAAGATTTTCAACCTATACCAATTTTTAATTATGGCAAGTAGCAGTGATGAAGATTATGTGAAGAAGATGAATCAACTTTGTCAAGAAAATTCAGGCCAAGGGGAGATTGTTAGGATTTTGCCCTGAATTTCTAATTCTATTAGGACTCTTTTTTCTTGAAGGAATGGAAAAAGACTCCTAAAAGGATTAAATCTCCTTAATATGTCTTATCCTTTTCTTGGAAGACAAGTTTTGCACATCTATAAATTAAGGATTTCTACTTCTCACAAAACGAACAACAAAAGCATCCACAATGTAGTCATTAAAGAGTTTTGTTTAGGGAGAGATTTTTCTCTCGATTGTTTTTCTTCTTTTATATTAGTTTTATCATATGTAGATCAATTGATCAAACAATTATCAACTATTATGCTTAGTTTAGTATATTTTTCTTTTGTCGTCATGATTTATCGTTTATCAAGTTTTGTATTGTTAGTTTCCGCATGCATCACGTTATTTTGATCCCAACATGAGGTCCTTCTCAAGTTATGCATATTGAGTTGTTGAGCAATTGACGAAAAGTGTGTAAAAGCTATTTGTCTTATTTCAATGGAATGAATCCATAGTTAAGTAACTTCTCAACATAGAATACCTAAAATAATCATTTGTAAAGATCTCACGTTGTGATATTCCATCTTGCTCATGACGTAGCTATCCCTCGTTTGAAATTCCTACTCAATTTAACATTGTTCCATGTCTTGTTGAGAAATAGAAAGTATACATTTGTCATTTAATATATTATTACACACTTACGGGGCTTGACATATGTGGGCCATGCCTTCGGGGCTAGACAGATGCCTTCGGGACATTTTCCTATAGGGCTATATGAGTCCGAATAGTCTGTTTCGGTACTACTTTTACGGTATGAGTCAAAGACAAGTAAGTTTATTTCTAGATTATCATTGACTCCTCAAATTACATTTAGTATATCATGGATATCAATTCAATTTCAGTTTCAGTTAATTAGTTGTCTTACACGCTTGGTATATTTTGTGTACATATGCCTCTTTTTCCAAGGGTGCTGCGTTTTATGCCTGCAGGTCCTGACAGTCAGAGAGATAAGCCTCAGCAGCAGACGTGCGATATACAGCTTGATTGGTAAGCTCCACATCATCCGGAGTTATCAGGCATATAATTTTTATTGTATATTCAGATAATATGGGTAGTTTGGGACCCTGTCCCAACTATATTATAGTTATATTCTGTAGAGGCTTGTAGACATGTCCTGTGTGTGAAGAGTTCAACATGGTGACTGATAGTAGGCTATAATTATGTAGTTTAGCTACTATTTGCATTCTAACTTGGCTGCACTTTATTGATATTTGAATGTTAAATGATAACAAATTGCTCTAATTGAGAACTTTATGATAGAAGCAATTCCGGGCAATGAGGATGTTAAAGAGTGTTTTGGAGCTAATTTGGAGCATTGAAGGCCAATCGGAGGCTAGAGAGCTTAAAAAGAAGAAATAAAAAGGCTGCAGAAAAATCCTCCAGGTGCGCGGTCTATGCGCGGCCGTGCACTGGCGACGCATGTCATGCAGAATGTTGGCCAAAGTGCTCGATCGATGCGCGGCCGCACACGTGCTTCCATGAAAAATTGTCCAAGGCCAATTTTGTAATTTCAAAGGCGACTAACCTTGACCTATATGAAGCCCAGCTCGCCCAAAAAGAGGTTATCTCTCTTTTTAGAAGAACTTTGGAGGCAAGAACAACAAGGGACCAAGACGGAGAATTCCTCTACGAGTTTTTCATCTTCTTCTTCTTAATTCCATTGTTGGTTATGACTTTTTATATTGTAATCTTGCATAGTAGTATGTGTAGCTAAACCCGTCATCTAGGGTTGATGGAACCAATTGTTGGATGAAGTCTTGATTACGTTTTGATATAGTTGAGCCGTTTTTACTCGATAATTGTTCAACTATATGTTTCTTGTTGTTGAACAATGCCACTTTCAAGTAAGTTAATAGATTAATTAATCAAATTTAAAAGCGGGATTAGATATACAAAGCTTTGATAGGATATTTATGAGTTGTAAAAATTGTCAACTAGAGTATTTTGAGAGAATGCTTCTAATAAATTGTCGTAATTCATCGAGAGATAATTATGGTAAACAAGAACTCATCATCTTTATAGAGTGTTACAGCGATATTATAAACGTGTCAGGAATTAATCCTACAATTGGGGAAGTCAATAACCCTAGATCCTTTTACCCTTGAATTCAACTTCATTCTGCTTACCGATAGTTGTTATTTTCATTTTTCCTTAGCTAAATAATTTCAGTTAATTATCTAATAAAATCTTGAACTCTGAAAATTGTCTCAACTTATCATTAGCAATACTAAAAGTTGTAGCAAATAGGTTAGTTCCCTATGGGATTCGACTCTGGACTCTTGAACTGGATTATTATTGCAGCGACCGCTCCTTTTTATAAGACATAGTTGGGCATGATCAAATTTTGGCGTCATTGTCGGGGAACTAACGATGTTATTTATTACAACTTGGAAGAATTGCTAGGGATTTTACTTTAGATCAATTTTCTGTGGTGTTAAAAATATTTCCATTGAAATTCTCACGTTTGAACTCTTCTGTGACTCAGGTGCATGCCTAGAAGCTCCTTGAGAACTAGTGAACTTTTTGAAGGACTCTCATATCCCGAGAAAGCATTCTGGGCATTGAATCGGGCTAACAAGAAGGGAAAACAGTTGAAACAAGATGAACAATTCGAAATTGAAATGGACGACGTCGAGAACATCAACGGGAACAATAGGAATGATCGAGTTGACCCTAACATCAGAGTGGTAGCACCTCTTGTGCCGGAAGCTGCTCTATATGATTGGGCGCAACCAACTGCTGATAACCTGGCCACCGCAACTGCAGTCCCTCATATACAAGCGGAGATGTTTTAGGTCACCAACAATATGCTCCACTTGCTGCAGAATAAAAGGTTGTTCTTTGTATCGTACATCGAAGACCCACAATAACATCTGAAGAACTTTCTATAAATTTGTGTCACTCAAAGACAACCGAATGTGATTCCTGAAGCAATCATATTATTACTGTTCCCATTCTCAGTGACTGGGGAGTCACTCCCAATAAACTCCATATCTACTTGGGAGGAACTAGTCAAGTAGTTCTTAAATAAATACTATCCACTCAACAAAACTGCGAGGCAAATTTATGAGATATTGCAATTCAGGCAGAAACCGACTGAAATTTTGCAGGAAACCTAGTGAAGTGTCCACACCATGGCATCCCAGATCAGATGCTAGGACAGAGATTCTATATGGGTTTGGCTGACAGTCTGAAGGCCAAGGTAGATGCTTCAGCCGGGGGTGCATTCTTGAGCAAAACATTCACAAAGTGTAAGATTCTTCTTGACAAGATGGCTCAAAATTCAGGCTGGATGACGAGAGATACAACACTCACTCCAATAGTGCATTTTGTTGCTCTTGACCCAAGTAATAAAAATGTAGAAAACATGGCCACTCTCATGACCCAGATAAGCTTGTTGACAAAGAAAATTGATGAGATGGGTACGAAACAGGTGCACATTGTTGATAGGACAAATGGAGGCCTATGCACTCCCTGCATAAATCAGTCATATGTTTGCTCGTGGAGTGGAGAGAATGATAACCAGGGATTCAGAGAAGACATCAATTACGTCAATAATTTTGGGGGTCAGAGGCATGGTGGACAATAATGGGGACCTCAAAATCAGCAGTACAGACCAAAACAGCAACAAAACAATACCTTTCCAGGGGGAGCATGACCACAAGGCAGTGAGTCTCATGAATGGAAGAGATTTAGACAGAGAGCAGGAAATTGCTCAATTTAAGAGACTCGATGCCAATTACTCCAGTGACATTATAGACCGACGAGTCAGCGAAGCTCACAAAGGTTGTAATTGAACAGGCACAAGTTAACAAAGGCAAGGAGAAGAAAATTGAACAACTTCTAGAACAGGTGGTGGAAAAGGCTCCTAATGAAGAAAAGACACCAAGAAGTGGGCAGAGGCTAACTCCTTCACCATTCCCTCAAATGTTGGCAAAGAAAAAGAAAGATGATCAATATAGGAAAATCTTGGAAATGCTCAGACAAATTCAATTGAATATTCCACTGATGGATGCTTTGAGGGAAATTCCAGGATATGAAAAAATGATGAAGGATCTGATGTCTCAAAAATTTGACTTCCGGGACCTGTCTATAGTAACTTTAACTCAAACCTACAACACGGTAGTGACAAGACATATGGCTCAAAAATTGTTTGATCCGGTAGTTTCACTATCCCATGCACAATTGAAAGTTATGCTTTTGCTAAAGCATTGTGTGACTTGGGAGCCAGTATCAACTTGATGCCTTTGGCAATTTACACAAAACTAGGCATTGGCAGAGCTAGACCGACCTCCATGTTGCTGCAACTGGCTGATCGCATAGTCAAAAAGCCGACATGAATTCTGGATTATGTGCTCGTCCAAGTGGGGAAGTTTGTATTTCCTGCCGACTTCGTTATTCTTGACTGTCAAGTTGATGAAGAAATACCAATAATTTTGGGGAGGCCATTCCTAGCCACTGGGAGAGCATTGATCGACTGTGAGGCTGGAGAGTTAAAAATAAGGTTGAATAATGAAGAAATAATATTTAATGTTCAACAATATATGAGGAGGCCCATCAAATTTACAAATTGTTCACTAGTGGAGGTCGTGGATGTAATACTACAAGAAGAGGATGAGAGCCTTAAAGTCAGAGATCAGTTAGAAGCTTGCTTGATGAATTTGGAAGATGTGGATGGTGAAGAGTTTCAGAGTGGTTCATGGATCTTGAAGGTCAAGGGTTCTGGAAAAGGGAACCTCAGTTCGAGCCACTACACTTAGAAGAAAGAGCAACACCACCTGCGAAGCCATCAATAGAGAAGACACCACAGTTGGACCTGAAACCGCTTCCAGCTCACCTCGGGTATGCTTTCTTAGGGTCTAACTCTACTTTACTTGTTAATATATCATCAGGTTTGCTAGTTGTGCAAGTAGAACAACTCCTACATGTGTTACAGAAATGTAAGACTGCTATTGGTTGGACAATGGCAGACATAAAGGGTATCAGCCCGCCCTGTTGCATGCACAATATTCTCTTGGAAGAGGCCCACAAACCTTCCAGAGAACATCAAATAAGGTTGAACCCGAATATGAAAGAGGTGGTGAAGAAAGAAGTGATCAAGTTGTTAGATGCGGGTATCATCTTCCCCATCTCTAACAGTTACTGGGTCAGTCTTGTTCAGTGTTTGTCAAAGAAGGGAGGACTGACGATCGTGCAAAATGAGAATAACGAGTTGATCTCGACTCGTACAGTAACGGGTTGGAGAATTTGCATGGATTATCAGAAATTGAACACAGCCACCCGGAAAGACCATTTCCCCATGTCATTCATTGACCAAATGTTGGATAGGTTGGCTGGGCGGTCTCACTTCTACTTTTTGGATGGATATTCAGGGTACAATCAGATCTCAACAACCCCAAAATATAGAGAGAAAACATCCTTTACTTTTCCGTATGGAATCTTTGCCTTTCGTAGAATGCCGTATGGCCTTTGCAACGTACCAGCTACATTTCAGAGGTGTATGTTAGCCATTTTCACGGATATGGTTTAAGATATTATGGAAGTCTTTATGGATGATTTCTATGTGGTGGGGGATTCATTTGAAGACTGTCTTCACAATTTGAGAAGAGTGCTAAAAAGGTGCGCGGAGACAAATTTAGTGCTGAACTTGGAGAAGTGCCATTTTATGGTACAAGAAGGGATAGTGTTAGGGCGTCGAGTGTCTAGTAAAGGTATTGAGGTCGACCATGCTAAGGTTGACATGATTGATAAGTTTCCACCACCCACTTCGGTCAAGGCAATGAGAAGTTTCCTTGGGCACGCCGGGTTCTACAGGTGATTCATAAAAGATTTCTCTAAAATTGCTAACCCTTTATGTAAACTCCTTGTAAAGGATCATCCCTTTGTGTTCTCTGATGGTTGCAGGTTGGCATTTGAGGAGCTGAAGAAGAGACTAGTGACTGAACCAATCATCGTTGCACCCAACTGGAGAAACCGTTCGAGCTCATGTGTGACGCGAGTGACTATGCTATAGGAGCAGTCCTGGGCTAGATGAAGGACAAGTTAGTGCACCCAATTCACTATGCAAGCAGAATGCTAAGCGGTGCACAACTCAATTATACCGTGACTGGGAAAGTGATGTTGGTTGTGGTGTTTGCATTCGAAAAATTCAGGTCTTATTTAATTGGTTCAAAAGTTATTATTTATACTGACCATGCAGTACTTAGATACCTGATATCAAAGAAGGAGTCAAAGCAACGCTTGATCCGTTGGGTTCTTTTGGTACAAGAATTCGATTTGGAGATCCGCGATAGGAAAGGAACAGATAACACGATGGCACACCACCTTTCAAGGTTGGAGGGAGCTGAAAAGAAAGTAGAGGTTGAAGATATAACTGAGACATTCCCGGATTAACATTACTAGTAATGGCAAAGGAAGAGACGCCATGGTATGCTGATATTGATAATTATTTGGCAAGCGGTATTGTACCTTATGAACTCTCTTCGATTCAAAAGAAAATATTCTTTCGCGATTGTTGGTCTTATTACTGGGATGAACCTTTACTTTTTAAAATATGTGTAGATAACATGAGCCGGAGGTGTATCCTCGAGAAAGATCAAACTTCTATTTTGCAGGCTTGCCATGCTTCACCATATGGTGGGCACTTTGGAGGAGTTAGGACAGCGCGAAGGTGTTGGTGTAGGGTTTGTATTGGCCGAATTTAGTTAAGGATGCCCATGCTTGGGTCAAAAGTTGTGATGACTGCCAACGGACTGGCAACATATCTCGCCGTCACAAGATGCTGATGACTACAATTCTAGAGGTGGAAGTATTTGACATGTGGGGAATTGATTTTTTAGGACCGTTTGGGGTAACAAGTACATATTGGTAGCAGTTGAGTATGTCTCCAAATGGGTTGAAGCTGTGGCCCTTTTAACAAATGATGCCAAAGGAGTGACATACTTTCTAAAGAAAAATATTTTCACACGTTTTGGCACTCTGAGAGCTATAATCAGTAATGGTGGAACCCATTTTTGCAATAGAGAGTTCGTAACGCTGTTAGAAAAGTATGGAGTTCGCCATAAGGTTGCCATACCTTACCATCCACAAACGATCGTGCAAGTCGAAGTGTCAAACAGGGAAATCAAAAGTGTCCTGACCAAAATAGTGAATGCGACTAGGGCTGATTGGGCAAAGGCGTTTGATGATGCATTATGGGCGTACCACACAACATTTAAAACTCCAATTGGTATGTCCCCATACAAGTTGGTGTTTGTAAAAGAATGCCATCTTTCGGTGGAGCTTGAGCATAAAGCTATATGGGCACTACGGTAATTGAATTTTGATATGGAAACCATAGACACAAGTAGAGTCACAGAGGTACATGAACTAGAAGAATTCCGCCCACCTTCTGGTTCTCCAGGACTAGATCGGGCTAGGTGATGCCAGAGATGTGACTATAGTTGATGATGGTGTGATGAGGATGCAAGGTCGGATCTGTGTGCCCAATGTGGATGGGCTTCGGGAGCTGATTCTTGAGGAGGCCCATAGTTCGTGGTACTCCATTCATCCGAGTGCCGTGAATATGTACCAGGACATTAGACAGCAATATTGGTGAGGAAGGATGAAAAAGGATATAGTTGGATTTGTGGCCAAGTGTCTCAACTGTCAGCAAGTTAAATATGAACATCAGAGATCAGGAGGATTATTTCAGAGGTTAGATATCCGAGAGCAAAAGTCGGAACAGATCACCATGGAATTTGTGGTTGGACTTCCTTGGACTTTGAGAAAGTTCGATTCTATTTGGGTGATCGTGGATCGGCTGACCAAGTGAGCCCATTTCATTCCACTGTTGACCACATACTCCTCAGAGAGGTTTTCTAAGATTTATATCGGGGATATTGTCCGCCTTCACGGTATTCCAGTATCCATCATCTCAGACAGAGGTACACAGTTCACATCACGGTTCTGGAGAGCCGTTCAGCAGAGTTGGGTACTAGGGTGGAGGTGAGCACAACCTTTCACCCTCAGACGGACGGACAGTCTGAGCACACGATTCAGATTCTTGAGGATATGCTTTGTGCCTGGGTGATGGAGTTCGGAGGGTCATGGGACCAATACTTACATTTAGATGGCACCGTATGAGGATTTGTACGGTAGGCGGTGCTGGTCCCCAGTGGGATAGTTTGACCTGGGAAAGGCCCGATTGTTGGGTACATATTTGGTCCATGATGCCCTGGATAAGGTGCAGGTGATTCAGGAGAGACTTCGCACAGCGCAGTCCAGGAAGAAGAGTTATGCGAACCGGAAGGTTCGTGATTTAGCATTTATGACTGGTGATCGGGTTTTACTTTGGGTATCTCCTATGAAGGGCGTCATGAGGTTCGGGAAGAAGGGTAAGATTAGTCCGAGGTTCATTAATCCTTTTGAGATATTGCGGCGCATTGGGGAGGTTGCTTATGATCTTGCCTTGCCTCCCAGCCTAGCAGCAGTTCATCTAGTATTCCACGTTTCTATGCTCCGGAAGTATCATGGTGATCTGGCTCATGTATTGGATTTCAGCTCAGTCCAGTTGGACAAGGATATATCTTATATTGAGGAGCCCGTAGCCATTTTGGATAGGCAGGTCAGAAAGCTCGGGTCAAAGAATATTGTATTAGTAAAGGTTTAGTGGAGGGGTCAGCCGGTCGAGGAGGCGGCTTGGGAGACCGAGCAGGATATGCGCAACCAGTAACCTCATCTTTTCACACCTTCGGGTATGTCTTTATGCTCGTTCGAGGACGAACAATTGTCTTAAGAGGGGGAGATTGTAACGACCCAGCCGGTCATTTTTAGAGTTTGAGCCCTGATCCCCTAATTAATGCTTTCCCCACGCTTGTTTCTACCATTGGGACTTGCCGAAGTGATTAGTTATGGAATTCGCAGAGTTTTGGGACACTTAGTCCCTAATTGTGAGTTCAAGCCTTAGAATTTGGACCGTAGTCGAAACTTTGTAAAGACGGACCTGGAATGGAATTATGTCGACTTTGTTAGCTCGTTTGAGTGGTTTTAGGGTTAGGAGCGCGTCCTGACTGTGTTTTGGAGGTTGGTAGTAGATTAAGGATTGAATTGACGAAAGTTACATTTTCGGCGATTTTTGCCGATAGGGGAAATTTTGATATCGAGCTCAGAATGGAATTTCGGAAGTTGTTGTAGATTCGTAGTGTCATTTGTGACCTTTGTGTCAAATTTGAGGTCATTTAGACTAGGTTTGACGTGTTTCAGCGTCGTTTGTGGATTTTTGAAAAATGCTAAGTTCTTAGGCTTAAATTCATGTTTAATTCTTGTTTTTTGTGTTATTCGATGTGGTTTGAAGTCTCGACTAAGTCCGAATGATGTTATAGGACTGGTTGGTAGGTTTGGTTCAGGTCCCGGGGGCCTCGGGTGTGTTTCGGATGCTCAACGGGAAGAATGTTTGACTTAGTCAAATTGTTTGGTGTGCTGAACTTGTTATTTTTGCACATGCGGATGTTGGACCGCAGGTGCGGCGCCACAGAAGCGGCTTGGTTATCGCAGAAGCGGGCATGGGCCAAGGAATCAGGGACGCATATGCGGCTGGGGAACCGTAGATGCGGAACCGCAAATACGGCCCCAGCCCGTTAAGTGACTTTTCGCACCTGCGATGACTTTTCCACAGGTGCGGGACCGTAAGTGAGGCCCCATGAACCGTAGATGCGGAAATCACTGGGCAGAATTAGGAAATTCGAGGGTTTGAAATTTCATAACACAAAAATCGATTTGGAGCTCGGTGGGAGACGATTTCTCGAGGGTTCTTGAAGGAGAATCATTGGGTAACGAATTCTAACTCTATTTTGATCATAATACAATAATCTATTGTTGTTTTCCTCTTCTAATTAAGGAATTTGAGGGCAAATGTTTGGAAATGGGGGGAAAAGTTCCCCAATTGAGAATACACGAATTTAGTGAGATTTTGACGTCGGAATTTGATGATTTTTGCTCGAGTGTGCTCGTGAGTGAACGGGTGTTCATAATTTGTAAATTTTACCCGATTCCGAGGCAAGGGCCTGGGGGAATTTTTTGAGCGATTTTCCTAATTTCGCGTTTTATCCTTGGATTAACTAGTTAAATTAGTTACTTAAAGTTATACTTACATTATGCAATTAATTTGAATAGATTTGGGCCATTTGGAGTCGGGTACTCTTGGCAAGAACGTGATTTCAAGTTGATTTGAGCGGTTGAGGTAAGTGGCTTGCCTAACCTTGTGTTGTGGACTTCTCCTTAGGATGTTTGATATTAATTGATGTGTGGGAGCCATGTACGTGAGGTGACGAGTACGTACACGGGCCATATTGCAAAAAAATCCCATTTTCCTTCGAAAATCATAAATTGTTTTTCTCATATTAACTTGCTTTATTATGTTAAATTGTTTAACTTAGTTTAGAAATGCATGCTTGCATGTTTAATATACAATTTCCTATTTGACACTATGTGAGCCATGTTTAGTTAGATTATTGCTTTCCTTAGCTGTGATTTTGTTGAATTGTATAAATCGATGCCATACTTGTCATTTTATCTTGTATCGCATATTTAAATTGGGACTACAGACGTATTCCAGGAGATACCATTGTACTGCATATTTAAATTGGGACTACGGACGTATTCCGGTAGATCCCCCAGCATTGCATATTTATTTTGCGACTACGGACGTATTTCGGGAGATCCCCATGTACTGCATAATCATCCGAAACTATGGGACGGTATCCTGGGAGATTCCATTTTGTGTTTACCTTATTCTGAGCCGAGGTCTCCCTTGAGTGTTAAGGTTTCGAACATTTTCCTTTACTGTTTACTGTAAAATTTACTTATCTCTTTTACTGTTTTAAATTGATTATATTTACTCCAGTATGGCCATAACCTGACCTCGTCACTACTTAAGTAGGGCTAGGCTTGGCACTTACTGGGTACCAATGTGGTGTACTCATGCCCTTTCCTGCACATGTTTTTTTGTGCACATCTAGGTACGAGCTATCATCCTCGAGGATAGTATTTGCTGCTGATTCTATGAGACAACAAAGTATTTCTGTCGCGTCCGCAGAATCCTTAGAGTCCCCTTCTACTCCATCGTCTAGAGTCTTTTATGTACTTCCAGACTTGTTTAGAGCTACAGTAGTATTAGAAGCTTGTGACTTTGTCACATTCTGGGTCATTTGGAGAATATTTTGTATGAGCCGAGCGGCACTATTTTGCTATTTAGATTATGCCCTTATTTTTCCTTATTTCTTGTGTTTTTATTTATGTTTTTCCCTTAATATTAGGCTTACCTAGTCGTAGAGACTAGGTGTCGTCACGGTGCCATTAAGAGAGTAAATGTGTGACATTATCCAATAATATTTTACTGTTCGGGAGAAACTTCTTCGAGATTAACTCGGCATAATACCGTTTCGGACATTCAATTGACAAGAATCGGTGCTGGTCATAATTCTCCTCAACCTCGAAAGGACTTTCATTCGCGGATTCATCAGAGTTAGCGCTCATTTTAAGCTTATGGTACCTGTAAACAAAGCATTGGGGTGAAAATGCGGTATGGCTAAATATATTGTAAAATGATTCAAAGATGCCAAAGAAATGATTGTACAGTCGAAACCATCCTTACAAAAAAAATTCAAATTTTCAAAATTGGAGGTGTCTGCTCTCTGATATCGCAACTGCGATATTTTCTTCGCAATTGCGAAGGCATCAGGTTTTCTCAAGACTTGCAAATGCGAAAATCTCTTCATAATTGCGAAGATAGTGAAGGGTGCCAGTTTTCATAATTGCAACCACCTCTTCGCAAATGCGAAGAGGCCATCGCAATTGTGACCCATCGTCCCCAGCTATAGAACAGTCTTTAGACTTGAAATTTCTTCGATGAAATCACACTTTTAAACACCCATATGAGTTTTTAGGCACTCAAATAGGCAATAAACATCACAAACAACCACGAATTGAAAATAATTTCAACAATTCGGCCAAGAATCTCATTCGGGCCTTTCATCAATCACATAGGAAGCACACAAACCACTCCTATTTTAACAAAGCCATGGGTACTCAGACTTCCCCATGTTTTCAAGCAAAGAACTAGACTCACACTCTCAACCAACCTCACCCCGAAATAAATACATGATTTTAGCAATTTTCTTGAATAATTTATGACACAGAAAGACCCATTTGAAACCAAGGTTTTGAGAAATAAATGAAAAATTAAAAAGAAGAAGGTGCAATGATTAAGCGTTCATACCTGGATGCTTGCACTTAGGAGTGAAAATTAGGGAGTTTCGAAGTTGGGAGAGTGAGAGATACCAGTCGTTCAGTTTCTTTTTGCCTCAAAAGATTTTTCAATTTTTGTTAAAATGAACTGCGAGACTCAGTTAAGTGCTTCAGAGATGCGACCCCACTTTCGCAACTGCGAACTTTCAACTTTCAGCAGTGGTCGCAAATGCGATTGTTTTCTCGCTTTTTTGATTTGGTCCAGATTCGCAAAGGCGAAATGAAGTTCGCAAATGCGAGTGCTGGTGCTTCTACAATTTTCAAATACTGATTTTGTTGCTCTCCGTCACCCCGGCCTACTCAAATCAACTCCAAAAATTCTAAAACTTGGCAGATTAGTTCAAAATAATTTACTAAACTTTTTTTTTTTTTTAAAAAGATATTTCAAAAACGACTAAAAAAAATTTAAAACGATGGGTTGCCTCCCACCAAGTGCCGCATTTAACGTCGTGGCACGACGCGGATCAACTTCACCACTTTTTTCGCCACTTGGACGATATGAACTGGGAGCCTAACTTGGAATCAAGCTTCTGACCACGAGCGGTGGGGGTGGTAAGTAGATGATCAACCCAAGCATTAATTTCTTCATTTTGCACTTCTTGGCTTTCAAGTGAGGGATGTCATTTTGCCTTCTTGTTCCCTCAAATTGTAAGATGTATGGCTTTTTCCTTTCCTCCTCGCAATCCCTCATTGACTCGTGTAGTTCAATTCCCATATCACCACATAAGTCCAATGTTGAAAAATGCTTGGAATGTGACATCAAACCTCCAAATTGTAATTCTTCCCGGATTTTGACATCCTCTTTTTTCCCCGGACTAATCTCAACCATATTTTCAATTACACCGGTTGACTCTAATTCCATATTTTTCTTGGCTTCACTAACACTCATGGAGTTGGTTGGCGGATATTCAATTATTGATTCCTCAAAGCAAAGCTCACTTTCTTCATCGGAATTGGACTCTTCTTGACTTCGTTCCACACTTTCAAAAGGATAGGCATAATGAGCCTCAATCAATAATTTCATTTGATCCTCCAAAGTGCGGATATGCTCATCATTTTGAGTCATGCCTTGTTTCAAGTCCTCGAGTGAAAAGTTGTGTTTCTCCTCATTTTCAAGAATGGCCTCCAACATGAGCATCATCCTCTCATTTTGAGCATTCGAGAGTTCTTCTTGGTTTTGATCAAGTGCCAAGGACGGATTTTCGGCTTCCACATCTAAGGAAATTTTTTGGATATCATTCACTTCCGAGGCTTTTTGGACCTCTAAAGCTTCAAGCATTTCTTCCATTTGTGAGTTCAACCTTTCAAGCGCCAATTAATTTTGGAGAGTATTCTCCAAAAGCTCTTCCAAGGAATAATGCTCTTTGTTTCCTCCTTCAAGAAGGCATTCTTACATGAGCTTGAACTCCCTATTTCGACCATGCTCAATTTCTTCCACTTCCTCATCCCTATAATTTTCATCACAACAAGTAGAATCATCATAGCGGGGGTTTGGGGAAGAGAAGGACAAATAAGCACAATCATACCAATGATCATTTTGACGACCACACTTATCACAAATACTCCACTAAAGGGTTTGAGATTGTGCGCACAATCTTCACCCGGAAGAATTTAAACAATTGCAACGAGTGTGGTCCTCCACAATAAGGACAAGGATCATCAAAGTATGAACAACTACCATCCGACCAATTATCATTATATGATGCCATTTCGTTTTTCCTAAGAAAATAAACAAGAAATATAGGCTTAAAGACAAGAATAATATGAGTTGGGATCGAATCCCACAGAGAACAATATGTAGGCGATTAGGAATGTAAGAGAATTATCACTTGGTATGCAATGCCAAACACTTAGAATTTGGTTGTGAAACTATTATAGCTAAATTAAAAAATGTAAACTAACCTAGAAAGCAAGTAAAATGATCAATGGCGACAAGTATGGATGCATCGAGAATTACACTCGAGTAACGAGCCAATGTATTTCATGATTTTACAAATATGAGCGAATTTATGTTAATTAGCTACGGGTAAAAATTCTTTATTAGCTTCTTCCGAAGACTGACATGACTTCCTAATTGAATTATCCCTAAAACAATCAAGAGATTAAGCACGCCCAGATATGGATACAAGTACTTTAATCCTATTCCTAGGTAGAATCTATAAAATGAGGGTTAAGCCTCAAGTTATTGTTAATTAATATTTCTCAACCCCAAATAATCTTTCCCAAAATAAATTCGGAGTTAATGAGCGAGTCCTAGGGTTATATAATCAGTTCAGAAACTATAAAGAACAAGAATCATTAAAGAAACAAGAACTCATTTCATAATAAATAAAAATCGTTCAATACATAAGCACAACAAGGTATTAAATCCACACTTTAAACATGAATATTTCCATAAACAAGATTTAAGTTTTGGAAATAAATACTACACACTTAGATATACAATACAAAGCAGAAAAATGAAGAAATGAACACAAATGAGTAATAAATTTTCAACCAAAAGCTTCAAATTTTCAAGGCCCAAGTGTGTGTACAAGAACCCTAGCATCCAAAACACGTTCTCTCTAGTCTAAGGACTGAAATTTAGCCAAAGATCCTCTTACAAATGAGCTAAGTCGGGTATTATATGGATTTAGGGAAAAAGAATGCAAAATGAAAAATAGCCATATATACCTCAATAGCTTTCCTTACGTTCGACGATAACTTCCGGCACCTTTAGCACCTTCAATCTATTTAGGGATTATCACAAATTGATTCAAGAATTAGAAGGGAGATCGATGCCTTGGCCCATTCCCGTCCTTAACCATTGTTTTAGCTCATATTCATCCTAGGTTCCTTTACCACCCATGCATGCAAAATAATTAACCCCAAGTCCATGAATTATCTTACTAGGTACCCATTTTAGAAGAAATTTTCGAAATGTTGAGCTAGGCTTAGATTCTTACCTTTGATATGGAGACCCTCTTGAAAATCTTCAAGTAATTAGCAAGAATGGAAGGATATTAGTGTGATGATTCGCCTTTCTCTCTCTAAGAACCCCTTTCCCTCACTCTAGAAATGTAAGAAAATATCTCAATATAGCCTAATGGGGTGTTTTAATGGAATGGGGTCTGGTTTTAAAATTTAAAAAATAGGAGCCCCGACACAGATCTACGGCTCGCAAAGTGACCGCAAAATATAGCCCTCAGAGGCATGATTTTTCTGCTTGGGTATGCGACCAGTATGCGGTCCACATACCTATTTTGCGATCGTATAATGCACAACATAACTTCCCTTCGCAAAAGTCCAAGGTGACTATGAGATCAATATGCGACCCGCAAAGAGATTATGCGATTGCATAATTGGCCGCATAACTGACCTCAAAATAAGCCAATTTTGTCTGCTTCACTCTGCGGCCAATATGCGATCCGCATGGTGATTATGCGGCCGCATAATGGGCCGCAGAAACGCGCTTTTCTAAAAAAAAAATTCCTCTAAGTCCATAGTGTATTGTTCAATCTAAAAAGTCTAAAACCTCGCCGCGAAGAATTTTTAGTAATATGACACAAAAATCTAACTTGGCACTACGAAATTTTCGGGTTTTTGTTAAACATTTAAGGGGCCTTACAACCTCCCCCACTTAAGATCATTCTTTCTCGAATGAGGATCAGGGTTCACCTAATAGCACTTTATACTATTTTAGTGTTTCACACCAAATACCATCAACCCCAAATTTGGCTAACTCCTTAGGGTTCCAAAAATTTCGCCAGAGCTTCCTTTGTATCTAGGTCTATCTACCTGCCAGAGAGCCCCAAAAACACATCTTAACATCATATATGTGATCAAATAACACAACAGAACACAAAACAACACCAACCGAGGCCTCATAAGGAACATATAACCAGAAAGGAATGTCTTTTTATTAGTGAACAAGTAATACAAAAGTTATGGAAACAACTTTTTAGAGCTACTACGTGGCTATTCAAACAAATGAGGGTACTTCTTTTTCATTTCATCTTCGGCTTCTCAAGTAGCTTCTTCAACTTGCTGGTTTCGCCACAATACCTTCACGGAGGCAATTTCTTTGTTTCTCAACTTTCGGACCTGTTTATCATGAATGGCAACCGGAATCTCTTTATACGAAAATTCTTCATTAATCTCGAATGGTCTATACCGACATAATAGCGGACGAATCTCCAACTACTTTCTTCAATATGGACACATGAAATATCGGGTGCATTGATGACATCTCAGGTGGTAGCTCAAGCTTGTACGCTACCTAACATATCCTTTGAATGATTCTATACGGCCCGACATACCTCAGACTTAATTTCCCTTACTTTCCAAACTGCATGATCCCCTTCATGGGAGAGACCAAGATCACCAATCATCTTATTTGAACTCTAAGCCTCTGCAACGAACATCTGAATAGGAATTTTGATGACTCGGAGCAGTTTTCAACTGCTCCTTTATAATCATAACCTTCTACACATCCTGATGCACAAGGTCTGGTCCTATTAATTCAGATTCTCCAACCTCGAACCACCCAATCGGTGATCTACATCTCCTGCCATACAAGGCCTCAAACAGCGCCATCTGAATACTGGCATGGAAGTTGTTGTTCTAAGCAAATTCTATGAGTGGCAAATGATCATTCCAGCTACCCTTTAAGTCAAGCACACAAGAACGCAACATGTGCTAAAGCGTCTGAATAGTCTGTTCCGCTTATCTGTCAGTCTGTGGATGGAAGTTATGCTAAGATTTACCTGCGTACCCAAACCTTGCTGAAATTTCTTCCAAAAGTTAGCTGTGAACTAGACCCCTCAATCGGAAATAATGGAAAATGGAGTGCCATGAAGCCTAACTATTTCCTTGATATACAATTGAGCATACTGCTCCGCGGTGTCGGTGGATTTAACTGGTAAGAAGTGTGATGATTTCGTGAGTTGATCCACGATTACCCAAATTGAGTCGAACTTACGTGAAGTGCGCGGTAACCCTACCACAAAATCCATATTGATCATTTCCCATTTCCACATTGGAATTTATATGTTTTGTGCCAACCCACCGGGCTTTTGATGCTCGGCCTTCACTTGCTGACAATTTGAACATTTTGCAACAAAGTCCGCCACACCCCTCTTCATGTCATTCCATCAGTAAACTTCCTTGAGATCATGATACATTATTGTAGAACCTGGGTGCACGGAATATCAAGAATGTGAGCTTCTGCCATGCTTCTTTCCCGAAGACCATCCACATTTGGAACACATAGTCGCCCGTGGTATCGTAATGTACCGTCATCCATGCCAAAAGAAAAAGCCGTAGTCTTATGTTTATGAATCCCCTCCTTCAACTGCACCAACACCGGATCATTGTATTGATTCTCCTTGACTTACGCCACAAGCGATGATTCTTCCCTATTCTGCACAATCACGCCCCCTTCATCAGAGTCCGCAAGACGAACCCCTAAACTGGCCAACTGGATCTCCCGGGCCAACGTCCTTTAACACGCCTTCAAGTGAGCCAAACTACCCATAGATTTCCTACTAAGAGCATCCGCCACCATATTAGCTTTCCCTGAATGATACAAAATGTCGATGTCATAATCCTGGAGCAATTAAAGCCACCTTCTATGCCTCAAGTTCAACTCCTTCTGTTTGAATATGTATTGGAGGCTATTGTAATACGTGAATACATCTACATGGACCCCATACAAATAATGACGCCAAATATTTAATGCAAAAACCATTGCTGCAAGCTCTAAGTCCTGTGTTGGATAGTTCTTTTCATGATTCTTAAGTTTCCTTGAAGCATAAGCTATAACCTTACCACGTTGCATCAATACACACCCAAGATCGATCCTTGAAGCATCGCAATACACCACAAACCCCTTTGTACCCTCTGGTAGGGTCAATACCGGCGCCGAAGTCAACCTTGATTCCAATTCCTGGAAGCTCCTTTCACAAGCATCGGACCATTGGAACTTAACCTCTTTCTGCGTCAGTTTAGTCAATGGAGAGGCAAGAGTGGAAAACTCCTCCACGAACCTCCTATAATACCCGGCCAAACCCAAGAAACTGCGAATCTCTATTGGAGTGATAGGTCTAGGCCAATCCTTTACCGCTGCAATCTTTTGAGGATCAGCCTTAATTCCTTCTCCAGAGACGACATGACCCAGGAATTCAAAAAATTCAAGCAAAAATTCACATTTCGAGAACTTTGCATACAACTGGTGCTGATGAAGAGTCGGTAGAACTGCCCTGAGGTGGTCGGCGTGATCCTCCTGACTTCGTGAATATACAAGGATGTCGTCAATGAATATTATCACAAAGGAGGCAAGAAACGGCTTGAAGACTCGATTCATAAGATCCATGAAAGCTACCGGGGCATTTGTCAGCCCGAAAGACATTACCAAAAATTCAAAGTGCACATACCGGGTTCTGAAAGCTGTTTTTGGAATATCATGCTCCGTTGTCTTCAATTGATGATACCCGGACCGCAAATCAATTTTGGAGAAGAACTTAGCACCTTGTAATTGATCAAAAAAATCATCTATCCTTGGCAATGGATATTTATTTTTTATTGTGACTTTGTTGAGTTGCCGGTAGTCAATACACATCCGTAGCGATCCATCTTTCTTTCTGACAAAGAGAACCGGTGCGCCCCAAGGAGACACACTCAGTCGGATGAAACCTTTCTCTAGAAAATCCTTCAGTTGTTCCATGAGCTCTTTTAATTCCGTCAGCGCCATTCTATAAGGTGGAATGGATATAGAATGTGTGCCTCGCATCACATCAATCCCAAAAAAAATCTCCATGTCTGGTAGAATCCCAGGGAGCTCATTCGGGAAGACATCGAGGAATTCATTCACAATTGGCACAGATTCACGGATAGGTACCTTAGCATCGATGTTCATAACTCGGACCAAATGATAAATACACCCTTTTTTATTATCTTCGTGTCCTTAAGGTAAGAAATAAACCTACCCTTTGGCATAGCATTATTCCCCATCCACTCAACAACGGGCACGTTAGGAAACTCAAGCCTCATAATCCTGGTTCGGCAATCGAGTTTGGCAAAACATGAATAAAACCAATCCATCCCCATTATTACATCAAAATCAACCATCCCCAGTTCAATAAGAACGGCCATGGTATCCGGACCATACACCGTGACAACGCATTCCCTATAAACCCGCGCGGTCGTAATAGACTCTCCAACCGGAGTAGATACAGAGAACGGCTCATGAAGTTATTCCGATTCTATCCTAAAGCTCATAGCAACATAAGGAGTAACTTAGGACAAGGAAGACCCGGGATCAATAAGGGCATACACATCATGAGATTGAACAGTCAATATACCTGTGACGACATCTAAAGAAGCCTCTACACTCTCTCGACCATTCATAGCATAGAACCGGCTAGGTCCTCCCGAACTATGTGCACCACCCCTAGCTGCACCACACCTTGCGAGTGCTGGAGTACCTCGAGCTGGAGAGGGTACTGAGGATGCAGAAGCTACTAGACTGGATGGTTGTGTTGTGCCCCTACCCATACCCAGGCGGGATACACGACAATGTCTCTAAATATGGCCCCTCATCCCACACCCATAGCAAGTGGGTGTGTCCATGTAGAAAATCACTAAGTGCATCTTCCCGCACTTGGGGCATAGGGGCCTCTGATGCTTCTAAGATCTCCCTCCTGACCGACCATGTTGGTGGGGTCCCCTGCTGCCTAACTGGGCTTGAAATGACTCCACTGATGCTGCTGACTGGGCCCTGATACTGGTGCACTAGCTGAAGACTGTGCAACAGACTGGGGCAGCCCTGATGACCCTCCCCTGAAAGCCGATCTTCTATCACTAAATGACTCCCCGAAGTTGCCCGCCAATCGGTCCTTGCTGCTACCCTGTCGCTTCATCCTGTTTTTCAGTTTATGGTTCTCTGTGGCCTGAGCAAATGCCACCATCTTCCTTAATTCCTATCAGAATTCAAGGTAGCTATAGAAGCCTCATTAATAGTCAAAGAACTAAGGCCCTAAACAAACCGGCGAACCCTGGCCTCCATTGTGGGCATCATGTGAACAGCATACTTGGACATGCGTGCAAACTCCATGTGATATTCCCACACACTCTTGCTACCTTGATTTAGATTCTCAAACTCCGCTACACGGACTGCCCTTGTCTCAGCAGGCAGGAAATGATCCACAAAGGCATCCGCAAACTCATTCCACCTCGCTGCAGAACTCCCCTCCTCGTGGGAGTCTTCCCACAATTCAAACCACAAATAGGCCACCCCTTCCAGACAGTAGACAGCCAACTCCACTCCCTCTGTCATTTGTTGCACGCATAACTTTGAGGGTCTTATGCATCTCATAAATAAAATCTTGGGGTCCTCCTCGGGATTTGTACCCGTGAACACCGGAGAGTCTAGCTGAAGAAATTTGTTCACCCTAAAACTAGTAGTATCCCCTTGCTATTGGGTGTCACATTTGATCTTTAGGCCTGGGAGGCCACTATCTAAGTCAACATTTGTATGGCTCCCTTGAGGTCCTCATTAGTCACACTAGGACCAAAAGCTGGGCTGGAGGTGGAACCGAAATATCGGTGGGAGGGATCGTTGCACCCTCGGTAGATGTAGGAACTGGGAAGTCTGTCCCGGTGTAGCAGAATCAGGAAGGGTAATGGTCGGGGGATTATCCTTTCCCGCACCATCAAGTGGAGGATCAACAGACACTTCTAAGGTGGCATTGGCCTCTTGGCCAATTCTCGCTTTCTTCTTAGGTGACATTAGTTGAAAGTTAGAACAATGTACAAGTTAGAGGAGAACAACCTCATATTCAGCTCTATTGCACGATATGGATCAACAAGGAAGGGTATTATTCCTAAATGTCCAAGTAGCCCCCTAATTATTGATGTGATCGACAACACACCGATAAGAAGGGCTCTATTAGACACGACTCTAAGACACCCTAGAACACTTTAAAACCTTAGGCTCTGATACCAAGTTTGTCACGCCCCAACCTCGGGGAGCGCGACCGACGCTCAACTGAGTGAACCCGATCAAGAAAGCCTATTAGACCTTTCCTACCTGACTCATTCATGATCCAAAAAGGGGACGCGTTACCATTTGTTAAGCAGGGTTGGAATCAGATATATATAACGTTGCTAGTTCATCTTTCATTATATTCATTACGCCACAGTTAAGTTTCAAAAAGTACATACAGTTTACAATTTAGTGGGAAAAAGAGTTCCAAAATACAACTTAATCTAGTGACACATCCGATACCCATACATAACCCACACAAATGTCTACGGAGCCTCTAATGATACAAAAGACAATTATGACAATGTCGGCAACAAGGTCCTGGCTATACCTCAAAACGTAGTAACTTATACAAAAGAAGGACTACACGACCCCTGGAAGAAATGGGGCTCACCAAGACTGCTGTGAGGAGAGATAGAGCACCACTATCTACAATCGGCATTATCTTCGATGGAACCACCTACACCCATTCAAAGATGTAGCGCCCCCGGCAAAAGAGACGTTAGTACTGTCGAATAGTACTAGTATGTATAGATAAAAACAATTGCATTAGAGAGATCAATAATGCAGGAAGAAGTAATCATGAAATCAATGAGAATCTAAGACAACACCACAACATCAAATAAGGATTCACATCAGCTTTCATGTGAAATTACTATAGCTTTAGCTTGGGCCGTTATTCGCATTAACACTTCATTATTTACAATACCACCGTACTCTTATACGAAGTCCGATCACGACCCGGTTGTCTAGGTCATCTCCCTTGGAGACAGTTTTCCATAATATCAATTCCTATTTCAATTCCGATTCAATTCCCAGGACAATACCACCATGTGTGCAGCATTGCATCCGATCACGGCCCGATCGGCTAGGCCGTCTTACTCAAGACGTTTCCATTTTTCATCAATCACCTCATTTTTTATTCACACATATATTTCAATTCATTCGGTGCTAGTGGACACAATTGTTAATTCATACTTGGCACTGAGCCGCATTTCATAATTCAAATTCTTTCCACATATTTCACATTTTTATCAGTTTCGTCAACCAGCCTTTCAATTCAAGATATTAAGTACACATAGGCGGAATCATGAGTTGTGGGCATAGAGAGACTTTCACATACTTTAGAAATTTAACACATATTCTATATCTTCACTACATCACCAAGTAACAAATAAATATCATAATGGGGAGTATTTGAATACATATTACACATAAAGTCTTGCAACACAAGCATATTTGGAGTGTCATTTTCTACTTCAATCAAGGTTGAGACTCACACCAATAGTAGGGGAACCATGGGGTTCGATTTCTAAGAAGATGGGGCTTTTTTTATCCATACATACCTTAATAGATTTCCTTACGTCGACGATAACTGCTGGGACCTTTAGCACCTTCAATCTATTTTGGGATTGTCACAAATTGATTCAAGAATTAGAAGGATGATCGATGCATTGGCCCGTCCCCATCCTTAATCATTTTTTAGCTCATATTCATCCTAGGTTCCCTCACCACCTATGCATGCAAAACAATTAACCCCAAGCCCATGAATTATTTTACTAGGTACCCATTTTAGAAGAAATTTTCAAAATGTTTGAGCTGGACATAGATTCTTACCTTTGATACGGAGACCCTCTTGAAAATCTTCAAGTAATTAGAAAGAATGGAAGGATATTAGTGTGATGCTTGGCCTTTCTCTCTCTAAGAACCCCTTCCCCCCACTCTAGAAATGTAAGAAAATAGCTCAATATGGCCTAATGGGGTGTTTTAACGGAATGGGGTCGAGTTTTAAAATTTAGAAAATAGGAGCCCCGACACAGATCTGCGGTCGTATATGGTTAAGCGGCCCGCAAAGTGACCACAAAATATAGCCCTCAGGGGCTTGATTTTTCTGCTTGGGTATGCGACCAGTATGCGGTCCGCATACCTGTTCTGCGGCCGCATATTGCACCGCAGAACTTTGCTTCGTAAAATTCCAAGGTGACTATGCGATCAATATGCGGCCCACAAAGCGATTATGCGATCGCATAATTGGCCGCATAGCTGACCTCAAAATTAGCCAATTTTTATGCTTCACTCTGCGGCCAATATGCGGTCTACAGAGTAATTATATGGCCGCATAATGGGCCGTAGAAATGCGTTTTTATGCAAAACATTTTCCTCTAAGTTCGTAGTGTACTGTTCAATCCAAAAAGTCTGAAAGCTCGCCGCAAAGAATTTCTAGTATTATGACACATAAATCTAACTTGGCACTACAGAATTTCCGGGTTTTTGTTAAATATTTACGGGGCCTTACATCCTCTCCCACTTAAGATCATTCGTCATTGAATGAGGATCAAGGTTCTTAACAACACTTTATATTGTTTTAGTGTTTCACACCACATACCATCAACCCCAAATTTGGCTAACTCCCTAGGGTTCCAAAAATTTCACCAGAATTTTCTTTGTATCTAGGCCTATCTACCTGCCAGAGAGCCCCCGAAACACGTTTTAACGTCATATATCTGATCAAATAACACAATAGAACACAAAACAACACCAACTGAGGCGTCATAAGGAACATATAACTAGAAATGAATGTCTTTTCATTAGTGAACAAGTAATACAAAAGTTATGGAAACAACTTTATAGAGCTACTACATGGCTATTCAAACAAATGAGGGTACTTCTTTTTCATTTCATCTTCGGCTTCCCAAGTAGCTTCTTCAACTTGCTGGTTTCACCATAATACCTTCACGGAGGCAATTTCTTTGTTTCTCAACTTTCGGACATGTCTATCGATAATTGGGGCAGTCAATAACCCTAGATCCTTTTACCGTTGAATTCAACTTCATTCAACTTCATTCTCCTTATCGATAGTTGTTATTGTCATTTTTTCTTAGCTAAATAATTTCCGTTAATTATCTAATAAAATCTTGAACTCTGAAAATTGTTTGAGTTTATTATTAGCGATACTAAAAGTTGTAGCAATTAGGTAGTTCTCTGTGGGATTCGACTCTGGATTCTTGAACCGGATTATTTTTGCAGCGACCGCTTAGTACTCTTTATAAGGCATTGTTGGGCGTGAACAGTGACCCTATCAACCCTTGTATGTATTCTCTTTTTATTGTATAGGTTGACATTATTGAGCATGTTGGTATAGATATATATTGGGTTGCTTCTCATTAAGCTGACATTAGTTGTTCATTCCTCAGATTTTCATAAGTTATATTCTTGTCGGCCTAAGATATTGCAGAATAATATTCCGTTGGCCTTGTCGGCCTAGGCTGTCATATATGTTCAGATAATACAAATTTCACTTGGTACGCTTGCACTGGGTGCAAGCTCGCCTTCTCGGATTAGGGGCGTGACAAATCTTTCTATTTTATTTATTTTATTCTTAATGGGAAGCTTTTATAGTCACAAAAATATCACGGTCTCAGATACGTTGAAACGAAAGGAATATTTAACTTTTACTGTAGTTAATGTCTTCAGACTTGCCACCATTATGATGTAACCAGGGGAAGAATTGCAGCTCATCAAGGGTATCAGATGAATATTTTTTGCCTGGAGATTATTCTGCCTATATAGGTCAAATAACCTTTAAAATTCTTAACATTTAACCAAATTAGATAATCATTGCGGTAAATATGTTACTTAGGAAAAAGCAAGATAATAGTTTGCAAATGCAAATTGTTCCCTTGAGCAGATAATTTGAACTATATATAATTATATCATAATTGTGGCAACTTGCAAGTTCAATAATATTGCAGCACCATGATAGCTTGCTTTGATGCGTTAACTATGCTGCCGACTGCTGTGGTATCACTTTTTTACAGCTATAAAAGTAATATTTAGATTCCTCAATAATTGGTAAGCTTTAATTTTGGTCCTTGTGATATTTCACTGAACATATTTAACCTTGAATCAAATAAAAGGTGTATTTTTGGCTCCTTTACAATTTACATGAGAAATATATGTTATATCTCACTTGGGTGATTAATTAAATATATTATATTCAATTTATATGAGAAATATGTTAATAATTCATTGAATATGTGAAAATTCATAGGTATGCAATACGAGATATCAATATGATCAACTGAAATTTTGTCAATATTTCAAGGACTAATTCTCCTTTAAAGGAAAAGGCCCGTTATATTTCCTAACCGTACCTGGAGAGGATTGATTTCCTAACTTGTTAGCAAATCCAAAATACTCCAGGAGTAGGTTAGGTGCGTGTAAATAAGTTAACTTGTTTTATATATTACCTTCAGTCTACGATATTATTCTTGATTTCTCTGCGGCTTGTCTCTACTTTCCTTTTGTCAGGTTTGGTTTCTCAAGTTTTAAGGTTTAGGGTATAAGAAGGTTAAAGAGTTTTGACAAACCATATTGTGCGCAAATATGTCAAGATTGTGTTGTTTTAAGAAAATGGCTATAGACGAGAGTCCAAACTCCCTCAATGAGAGGACTAATGTTCAGACTAATACAGAACCTATTAATGGAAATTTTTGCACGAGGATGGCGGCTGGCTCATATTACATACCAAAATATGGTAAAGCGCCTCTAGGAGAAGATGCACATTTTATTTGCATAGAAGAACAGACAATAGGCGTAGCTGATGGCGTTGGTAGCTGGGCCAAACGGGGTATTGATTCTGGAGAATATTCTAGAGAGTTTGTTAAAAACGCTAAATTGTCAATTCACAAGCAGAGGAAGCAAAATAATAAAATTGACCCTAAGAAAGTTCTCAATGAAGCTTATATGAACACAATATCTCAAGGTTCATCAACAGCTTGTATTTTGACTTTAACGTGTGATAATGTACACGCAGTCAGTGTTGGAGATAGCCGGTTCGTAGTTATAAGAAACGGAGCAATAGTTTACAAATCAGAAATTCAGCAAAAAAAATTCAATTATCCTTTTCAATTAGGGAATGGTGATAAATCTGATGATCCAAGTGTGAGACAGGAAATTGAGGTTCCAGTAGAAATATCGGATATCATAGTGATGGGATCAGATGGACTGTTCGATAATGTTGATGATTTTGAGTTGGAGGCAATAGTATGGGACGGGCTAATGGATTTGTACGAATTGGAAAATACCAAGATGTTAGCGCGCGAGATTGCAGAATATGCACTAAAGAATTCAGAAAATAAGTTGATTTCTACACCTTTTGAAACAGAGAGTTTGAATGCTGGGAAACCACGTATTGGTGGCAAGCCTGATGATATTACAGTCATAGTTGCCCATATTTTGCCTCTATAGTTACATTTATGGTATGTGATTACATATATTATTGTTAGTGTAACTACAAGAGAATATATATATGTTAGATGTAAAAGTTAGTTCTCTGATTCTTTTGTGAACGTATGATTTAATATATGCCTATTCAATTTCGTAAACAGATGAATTTGAATTAATGAAATTTCTTTGTATAGTTTTCGCTGTAGATATGCAATACCGTATGTTATTGTAGACGATATGCTTGGCATAGTATCCCATATTAATTGGAGTATAAAATTAAGTCAAAGCTAAGTATTATAGGAGTAATAGTTTAGAGAGGAGCAGGTGAAAAAATTATTATAAGTACAGAGATATAACTCTTTTAGAAAAGCAGAGTAAAATAACGGGTTCAATGTGATCGTTTTAGTATACGCACTATATATACAGAACGAAAGTAGTTGAAAATGATGAAGAAAATTGGATAACCACTGTGGGGAAAAAAGTAATTAATTCGAGGATAAAGCTAGCAAGACTACTATAAAAAGCAAATTGTGACCTTGGGCATAGATAAAATAGCATCTAAGATCACAGTAAGCTATCGTATCTTCTAGCTAGGAGTACATCTGATTTTTGGAGTCCGGAACCAAATTGTGGTTCTTTTGGACTTGTAAGACTTTAATATGTGGAAAAGAAAATACATTTCTATATATAGCGCCCAAATACCCGGCGCTATACATAAAACTTTATGTATAGCGCCGGGTATTTGGGCGCTATACTCCTTTTTGTTGGCCCCACCAATAATAACTGAGTTATCAATAATTCAAATGCATATAGCGCCCAGTGTTTGGACGCTATACATAAAAAAAAAAATCTCAGACTAGCCATCTCCTATATAAAGAGGTTAGGATTGTAGGAAAAACATTCAAAATTTTTTTTAACTCTTGTTAAAATATTTATTGTTGTTNGGGGGGTGAGGTTGTGATGGAGAATAACTCTGTGGGGTACAGTTTACCTGCTCAGTGTCATGTTAAATTGCCACTTACAATGGAGTACGATAAATTGATATCGTTGTTATGCAAAAACATGAGTGTGAGGAAACGTTCAGTGATACTTAAAGTAACCGGAAGATATCCGTATTTCGTCAGTCCGCAAGGGGTTGCTTTTTACTCGGGGTTTAACATCGACGATGATGAAACTTTGAGTGATTTTCTGAGGACTCCGGATGAATGCCGGGAATTTCTTGTAATCACAATGTTGGAGATGTACGTCAAGGTAGAAGACGTTCCCAAAAACGAGGTTGCGCGTAGTAGGGATAACCCCCAGTCATCGGGTGGTTATTCTGGAGCAGTTTTTGCCGGACAGGTTCCGGATGAAAGAGTTTTCCTTGATTTAAACTTATCACCGTCGATGAATGAGCAGCGAGAAAATAACTTGTATACTGCTTTCCATAATTCACAAGACGAGTGGTAAACTTCAATTTTTATTTGTGTTAATTATGTATATTTTTGGTGTATTGTTTTTGTATTAACGCTCATATATTTAACAGGGGGTACTGGCCGGATATGAATTTTACAAGTGGTTCATCCGGTAGTCATCACCTAATTGAAAATGTCCATCATGGAATTTCAAAGGTATACAAGACTATTTGCCATAGGTGGTTTTGGCCATGTAATTGGATGTTGCGTGCAACCAAGAAGAAGACAGGTCTGTGGAAAGTGGGTAAATACTTTCCCTCCCACACATGCGAAATGGACACATTCAACGGGAATCACTACAACTTGGATATTGACTTAATTTCTCTCGTTCTTATTCCGCACCTCGAAGCGTCCATAAGGTATAAAATCAAAGAGTGCATTACATCAGTCAACTAGGAATATGGTCATACCATTACGAAAAGAAAGGCATTTCTCGGGCGCAAACGAGCATTTGAAATTGTCAACGGTAACTGGGATAAGTCATTTGCATCTCTGCCAAAGTACATGGCCGCACTGCAGCACTTTAACCCCGGGACGGTTGTTGAATGGAAGCTTGAGCGGAGTCCGGGAACACCAGAATACATATTCAATTACGTGTTCTGGGCGTTTAAGCCAGCAATTGATGGTTTTTCGCATTGTCGGCCCGTAATATCCATA
>ML250753.1:0-33152 GCA_005239495.1 Nicotiana undulata | reverse complement strand
GCTTTAATCGCTAGTGTTTTGCACTAATTGTGTGTTTTATGCCTTGTAGGAGTGATTCCGAGCTATATAGATGTTATGGAATGAATTCAAGTGATTTGGAGCTTTGAAGTCTGAGTAAAAGCCCAATGAATTCAGGGGGCAAATTTGATAGTTAAGAACAAACGAAGACTCGAGTATGCACATTGTGCACTGTCTAGTAAAATGGACATAACTGTTTATTCCGAACTCCATTTGGGCTATATAATATATGGTTGGAAAGATAACGCCAAGAGACACAACTTTCATGTTTTATGTTTTTCCAAATTCTAAACGGAACAGGGTAAATAACGCGATCTAAACCGCGATCGCGGACCTGACGTGGACTGAGGCAGTACACTAAGTAAATACCGCGCCTGGACCGCGGTTGACCGCGACCGCGACCGCGAGCTCCAAATCTTAAAAAATTTGTCCTTTTTCGTGTAGGAGAAGGTATAATTGTTTGGGACCGACCCTACTTGGTATATATACATGAAAAAACGATATTTTGAGGAGGTTGGACATACTTTTAACACATATTCGACCTAAGGAGGCAGAGACAAAATAGGAGCAAGGCAGAGAATTCTTCTACGATTTTTTCTTTCCTCTTTCTATTTTTCATTCTTGGTTATGACTTTTAGTATTGTAGTTTTACATACTATTATAAATAGCTAATTTGTTATCTAGGGTTTTGATGGAACCTTTTGTAGGATAAATTCTTGTTATGTTTTTATATAATTGAGTCGTAGTATTTTCTCTATTTGCTCAACTATATTATTATTGTGGTTGGTTGAAGGAACCTCAATTAGCTGTGCCTATTCAGTATGTATTACTCAGGAGAGGGTGCATATTTAGGTAGTTGTTGAACAACATCATTCCCAACGTATGTGAGGAATCAATAACCAAGGGTTTAGACGTGGGATTAGGGATAACGAAACCTTGAGTGCGATCTGAGTGAGCTGTAATTAAAGTCAGCTAGCATAACTCGGGAGAGTATGTCTAGTACATTGTCGTAATTACACGGGAGAGATTTACGGTAGTAAGAGTGCTCATGGTAGATAGAGAAGATTAGAAAAATTTATATGAAACATAGCAGGAAGGGATTCCATCAATAGGGGAAATCATGACTCTACACCTCCTTAGTTCTGTCTCAAATTTCATCCTTGTTAGTTGACAATTTTACTGCTTTATAATAGTTGTTACTTAATTAGTTAGGAATAAATATTATAATCTCTATAATTAGGAAATTGTTTGGACTTGTGTTTCTTAGCAATATTGAACAATTATAGCGAAACCTTAGTTCTTTGTGGGATTCGACTCCGGACTTGTAAACCAGATTATATTTGCAACGACCGCTTATTTCTTTTTATAAGGCATAGTTGGGCGTAATCAGCTGCTAATCACGATCTATTAAATTCATTGTTGTTATAGAACTTCAGCTTTAAGAATGCTGAAGTTCATCAAATATAAAAAAAAACTTCAGCTCCTAGAATACTGAAGTTCATCAAATATAAAAAAACATCAGCTCCTAGAATGCTGAAGTTCAGCAAATACAAAACAAACTTCAGCCCTGAAGTTCATCACAAACAGAACAAAGCTTCGGCTAAAACATGCTGAAGTTCAGCAAATACAAAACAAACTTCAGCCCTGAAGTTCATCACAAACAGAACAAAGCTTCGGCTAAAACATGCTGAAGTTCAGCAAATACAGAACAAAGCTTCAGCTACTAGAATGCTGAAGTTTAGCAATTACAAACAAAAACTTCAGCCAACACATGTTGTTGTTTTATTGAACAGAAGTTTGCCATTTGCACTATGAACGGAAGTTTGCGTGATTGCCTTTGCAAGTCAGGCCAAACATCATGCAAAAATATCTGAAGTTTTGCTACACTTCAGGTAAAATGTTTTGCTACTTCAGGCCCGTATCCCTAAAGTTACGCGAAAAGTGGGTGCACTTGCAATTTTTTGTAAAGCGGGTATAAGTTAAAACGTGATTCAAAAAACGGGTATAAATACAAATAAATATGATCTAATTTGTTCAAACAAGCCCGATCATATTAACCGCGCATCACGCGAGTACGACTACTAGTTTTAAGTAAAGTTAAAGGAAGAAAAGAATTTTCACCCAATATGAAACGGTAAATCATTTAGAAGGAACGCATTTGATTTATTTAAGTTTTTTTTTTCATTCAGAAAAAAAATGTATTTTCAGATTGTTATAAGTTAATCAGCCGCAACACTTTTATAAGATCCGGCTTTCAAAAATATTGTCAATACTTTATGGATTAACAGTACACACTACATTCTCCATTAAGGAAAAAGGTCTATTTATATTTCCTAACCTAGAGAGGATTGCTTAGCTTTACCTATAAACAAGTCCAAAATATCATAGGAGTAGGTTACGTGCATGTATAAAAAATTCAACTTGTTTTATACTCTGCGTCCTTATCTCTACTTTCACTTTGTCAGATTTTTTCCCCAAGTTTAGGGCTTAGGGTTTAAGGTGTTTTTCAGATTGATCGTATTGACCGAACAGGGCTAAAACAACTTTTCTTTGGGCTATATGTGATCTGGTGAATTCCCGTGACATAAAACAATATCTAAATATTTTGTTGCTGTGGTAAAAAGGAATAAAAAATTGCTTTAAGTCGCGGTTCAAATACGAAGTGCAAGACAATAGGTGTAGCCGATGGTGCCGAGCGCTGAGCTAAAAAGGTTATCGATTCTAGAGAATATTTGAGAGTTGGTTAGTAACACTAAATTATCAGTTCACAAGCAGAAAGATCAAGAGAATAAAATAATTATGAATTATGTTTATCAATGTAACGATTCGACTGGTCGTTTTTCAGGTATTTAAACCCCATTCCCCTATTTGATGCTACTTGTATATACTTTTGATAATTTATGACTTGCGGGAAAAGGTGATTTGGTTTTCATGGGGTTCTTGAATGATTAGAAACACTTAGTTTCTTTTTGGAAGCCTTAAGTTAGAAGAGTTAACCAGCGTTTGACTTTTGAATAAATGACCTATTATTGGTGATTGGATGGCTCCAGTAAGTTTGTACGGTGATTTTGGACTTAGGCGTATGTTCGAATTTGGATTTGGAGGTCCCTAAGAGATTGTAAGCTTATTTGTCGAAAGTTGGCAACTTGAGAATTGGAGTATGACGGATAATTCACTTTGATGATATCCGATTGTATTTTTGGGGACTTAAAATAGGTTCGTTTTGTTGAATGGAGCGTGTATGTAAAGTTTGGTTGTGATCCGAAGTGTTTAGACATGAATCAAATGCTTGGTTGGAAGTCTAGAAGTTCCTGAACTTAAGAGAAGTACAACTTGTGATTTAATCCTTGATAAGTAGATGTGATTATCTCGTGTGTATTTGAAAGCTTTAGGGTGGTTCGTGTAGTGGTTATGGACTTGTTGATATGATTAAATGTCACGAACCAAACTGATGCGCCTATCGCAGTACTAGGCTAGCCGATTCGTTGTTCTAAACATATTTCCTAACCCTTTTCATCATAAAATTTTCATTAAACAATCTGAAACAAGTAAAGATAAACAAATATCAAACCAACGGCCCGAACTCGGGTGTCACTAGTCATGAGCATCTATCATACAAGTCTGATATAGTCTACTCAAACGATAAGAGAAGCCTAATAAAATAATCTACTGGAAGATAGGAGGGAGAAGAGCAAGGTTGCGGTTGTGAGCACGTGATTTTTACTCACCATATCATCCAATAAAAATCTCAATAAAGTAATGGATTTCATGAATTGTTGTTGATTTTAGTGATTGATTGTGAATTGTTTGCATTTGCATATCCATAACTCATCTTTTAAAAAAATTATTATTAAAATTTGCATCACTATTCTCAAGGAATTATGAAGTATTGTTTGTAATTAATTGAATTAAATAACAAATGAAGTCGATTATCTGGTGTAATAAACTAATTACTTAGTTGAATCATTTTTCTAGCAAATTGCGAAAGTAATTCTTTAGAAGTACGCGGATTAAATTGAATGGTGTTACTTCAAATCAATTCACTGATTAATCTATAAAAAGAAAGAGTCAAATTAGTCAAAATTAGTTGTTACTTTTAGTTTTAATTAGAATTAGTATTAATTAAATTAAGTAAGGTTGGTTAAAGCCTAAGTTGTTAAATCTCGGACCTGGGCCAAGAAGGACCCAGGCCCAATTCCTTCTATACAAGCGTCCAGCAACCCAACCCAATATTCCCCTCACCCGGCCTGCCCCACACACTATCCTAAACGACCTCGTTTCACACCCCTCACCTCCCAGCCGTTGGATCATCTCGATCCAACGGTTCCGAACTAAGGACCCCCTAGTATTTAACTGTCCAAACCTTACCCCCTACCCCATTAACCCAAAGTATTACACCCCCGCTGACCGTCTCTATCCCTCCTCTCTAGAGACTGGCCGGTCTCCGCCGTCTCCTACCAGTTCACTGCCGTCTCCGTCGTCCTCCGCCGTCTCTTGCCAGTTCACTGCCGTCTCTCCGCCGTCCTCCGCCTTAATTCCGCCGGCCGAAAATCGCCTCCGGCGGCGGAGCTTCTCTAATCAACCCCAAATTCGCACCAGATGATCCTCATCCTTCCCTCAATCACCTCTCACTATCAATTTCCCCAAAAACCCAACCAAAATCGTCAATTTTCAGATCTAGGGGTCTAAAACCCTAGTTTTTCTATGCCGGCCAATTTGAAGACAACCAACGGCTCGGACCTTCATGAGTCAATTGCTCTTTACTAGTGCAATTGATTCATGAGGGTTTGATTTATTTTCAAACCCTGCCAGAATCCGGCCAAAGTCTAGCGACCTTCATCCTTCCGGCCAAAATCCCTCAAACGGGTATTCCCCTTCCTTTCTATCTGTTTTTGTACTCTTTTCTTTTATTATTAGCATGAATATGTTGTTGGTTTAATCGCTGTTTTTTATGTCACTGTTTCATGCCTAGATTTTTGCTTTCTTTCATTGTCTTCTTCCACCTGTTTATATTTCTTCCTCATGTTTAGTTTAAGCTCTAAATGTATTTCCTGGCAGTCATGTTTTAATTTGTTCTCATCAATTAATTAATTAAGCCTCTTTGATAACCATGTTTCCTAACTTAGGTCCTATCACTGTTTGTATGTATGAGTGTTCTTCCTTGATTCGCATTACCTTCTATTTGATTAATCCAGTGTTTAACATGCTAGACACATGCCTGACTGTTTTGCAACCATGTTTAGTCACTTAAGATTTCCTGCTAATCATAGTTGATTTGTTAGGTGTTCTATTCGTTAAAATTAATAGTTAACTTAATTGATTCATGCTACTGACATATAATACTTGTTCTTATTTTCAGTATTAAATTAGGAATCTCTAGTCTTGCTAATTCATGACTGTTTCGATAAGCATGTTTGCCTCATGATTAATAGTGCCATGGAAAATTAGATATTCTTTAAATTGAGTCAGTCGAGGAACTACTTAATTAATTAAGAAACTAGCTAATCCTAAACCAGTATAGGATCATGGGTTGACCTAGATTAATCAAGATTAATTTAGTTAATAACAATTTCCTAAAATAACTTGTTTAACTAGGTTAACCTAGGTTGATAATCTCTCAAACAATTAACTAAGTCCTAAAATCTGTCTAAGGCAATTAATTTGGGTTTAATTAACTCAAACAAATAATTTAACCTAGGCTTAATGGTTAGTTAAGTTTCTGATTTTTAGTAATTGAGTTAAATTAACAAAACCAAATCAGTTAACTTAGGTTAGGAAATTAAGTTGATTGACTTACATTAATTAACAAGCTAAACCTAGTTAACTAATAGGAACTTAATCAATTAACCCTTAACTAGTTAACTTAACCCTAGTCAAGTGTAGTATCTGTTCTTATCAGTTTAATATCTGATATGTGGGCCATCGGGGCCCACACGATATTAACTCAATTTTTTAAGGGGGAAGGTCCATTAGGGTAGCTTGATATCCGGTCCTTCGCGTGTCACCTAGGCGTTGCACTACAGCCCAGGCCCGGCGAACCCCACCTTTAGTTTTTTAAAAAAAAAAAAAAAAAAACCCTAGTCAAGAATAACCCCTAGTTAACTAAAAATGGGCTAACCTTTTTTTAATCAACTAGAGTTAATAATAACCCAAGTGAGTAACCCTGATTACCCAATGGTAAATTCAGGGACTCCAAGGGGTACAATAGGTAATGTAGACTTAGGAAATTAGAATTTTAAGGGTAAAAGGTCTTTCAATAGGTAAGAATGTTCTAGAATAGGGGCAGTTGTCCCAAAGATAAGGTTGACAACTGCCCTATGTACTATCTTCAGCCTTTTTTGGATGGGAATATTCCTAAGGATATCCCATTCCCAAATATTCTATAAATAGACCCCCTTCCCTTTAGACTAGGAGGACTGGTTTTTAGAGACTCCTACACTCTGATTCACACTCTCTCTGCATTCTGAATTTTTTATCAAAAAACATTGAATATTAGAAACAAAACAAGAAAAATCAGGATAGCTCTTTATTCAAAATGTCCAAAACAAAATAGTAGGAAGGAATCTGGTCTCTCAAGAACTCTTCAAGTTTTTTTTTCTGTGGATTTTTCTCAGCTGTTGGTTTTTCTTTGATTTACTTTGGATTTTTCTTGAATTCATCTGGTTTGGGTTGCGGAGCTGGGTTAGTTTTTGGTTGTTGTTTATTGTTGCTGAATCCTTTTCCTTCTTGCTGATTTGTTGTCCATACTTGACCTTTATTTGGTCAAGTCTTTTGCCGTTTTTCACTTTAAAGGTATGTAACACTGAATTTTAGATAAAGTTATTGGTTCATAATGTGTTTTCTTTAAGATTGTGTGAATCTGAATCTTCTTCTCCTCCATTCTTGATATAAAAACTGAAGTAAGTTACCATTGTTTAAATGTATGTATGTAACTCCTGAAATCAGCTTGGTTATTTGCTAAATTTCTGTCAATACATTTGGCATGTGGTAGTTAGTTTTTAATTTTATACTTAGCATATTAGGGTAATATGCACTTGGGTAGATGAGTTTGATTCCTTAATAATCAAACTCACCCCATGATGAGTGCATAAATATTAGCATGGTTGGCTGAAGTTTACCCTTCAAAAAGGTACAAAGTATATAGTTAAAAGGGCATTAGAGTTGATGAATTTGAACCTTTGAATGGTCAGGTTCATCCTCTAAAATGCCTAAATAATCAAAGTTTCTATATAGTTTAGAATTATGTTAGTAGTAGCACTAGGGTAGATGAATCTGACTTCTTAATAGTCAAATTCACCCCTTGTAGTGCCTAAACAGTAGCTTAGGATGCTGAAAATTATCCTTTTATGGACATAAAGTGGATAATCAAAGGATCCTTAGAGGAAAGAATTTGAATCCTCAATGTGATCAGATTTATTCACTAAAACACGCCTAAATAATCAAAGTCAAAGAATAAGCATGGACTAAAGGTCCAAGGTATAAAAACTGATATTCTGCGGTTGAGTTTGATCCTTTCATGATCATATTCACGCCAAACGAGTACATAAATGATTCTGTCCTTGGAACAGATAAACACAAGCCTCATCAGGATTGGAATTGACCTTCTCATGGTCAGTTTGGTTCTGATGAATTCATAACATCCAATGAGTTGGGTGTTCTACATATTACAGAGGGAAAGCTTAAACGAGAGGCCTCAAGGGAGCTTCGAGTCAGCAAATTATTTAGAATTTTTATTTGAGTTTCGTTCATTCGGAAAATGTATAGCAGCAGTCAAGTTACAATTCCCCTGTATCGATTTATTAGCTCTCATTGTAATGTAATTGAAGACTGGACTGTACACTTAATTTCAGTTTTATTCATGTTCCTAAAAAATTTGAATTTACATTCTATCTATTCTGGAAATGGTATTAGGCAAAAGAACGCATGTGAAATCTGTATTGAACTCCTCGCTGGATCTTGGAAGAAATGGTTATTTCAAAATTCAGTTAGAGTTTCGACATAAATAGAGTCAGGAGGTCATCTTTTAGTCTATTTTGTACCTTATAAATCTGCGAAAATCAGTGTATACATATGTGTGAATTTTAAGATTTTAGAAACATGAGAATAGGCTGTTTAAAATTGGTAAGAATCACTGTCTCAAAATTAATAAGGTTGCATGTGGTTTGATTTTTGTTAGAAATCATAAAAATTTCTGAAAGAGGCGTGACTTTACCTTGCCAATTCATTTCAGAATTAATAAGTATTCTAGATCCATGTTTAAGCTGTCTAAAAAATGGAAAACTGGAAAAATTTGTTGTGTATGTATGAACGAATATGTATTTTGATTACCATGTTTTCCTGTTTATTCATCAAACTGAAAAGTAAAAATCATTAAGACTTAGCTGAATTTCCTAAACTAGTGACCTCCCTATAAAGTAGTCGTAATTAGGATTGGCCAGAAGAGTTGAAATAATTTGGGGCTAAAATACGGCCATAGCCCGAAACATGCTATCTTTGGATTATTGAACTCCATTTTAGGCAATCCTTTATGTAGAGTGATACCTTTAGTTTTAAAAATTGGGTAAGAATCGAATAAATTCCAAACTATCATAATCTACACTCGGGAGTGGCAACTCATGCCCCCGATCCACAACTCAAAAACGTACATAGCAACCACGGGTGCATTTCATGTGACGTGTTTGCCGTGTGCTCAAAAATAACAAGTGCACGCCATCGTGACTAGTTTAAGATAAATCCATAAACGTCCTAATTGACTTTAAATACCCCTCCGAACAAGAAATATAAAGAATGATCGAACATTGCCTTACATAGGCATTTTAAAATCGCCACGACCATAGTCTTGACCACGTAATCTACACTCGGGAGCGACAAATCATGTCCCCGAATTCAACTTCAAATTATAATAAAATCACGTGTTACAATTGCGGGTGCATTTCATGTGGCGTAATTATAGCATGTCCAAAAGCATAACAAGTGCACGTTCTCGTGACTTGTTTTCAAGATAAATCCATACTTATCAAAAGCGGCTAAGTTTCAAAGAGTTTAAATATGTAATAGGCTAAAACACGTAAATAATCGGGTAATTTAGGCCAAATAATAATAGTTAAGCGACCGTGCTAGAACCGCGGAACTCGGGAATGCCTAACACCTTCTCCTGGGTTAACAGAATTCCTTACTCGGATTTTTGGTCGCGGACAAATCAAAATAGAGTCAAATCTTCCTCGGTTTGGGATTTTCAAGACAAAACGGTGTCCCAGAGCATCGTCAAAAATTCGGGTGGAGACTCTGAAAACTAATAAAAATCCCAAATTCGAATATTGTCACTTAAAGTGGAAAAACTCCCTTATTACCCCTTCATTAATCCGGGGGTAGTGAAAAAGGAGGTGTGACAGCTCTGACGACTCTGCTGGGGAACGAACCCAGAATCTCTGGTTCAGGGTTCAAGAATTCGAGATTAGAATAACTGTTATATTTGGGCTTTATTATTTGATTTTACATGTTTGAACCTAATGTGCTAAATGCCGATTTTTACCGCTTTGATATTGTTTAGACTGTATATAAATTGTTACGAAACCCTCTTCTCTCTGAGTCTTCTAAATCATCTAGGAAGTGTGCACTTCATGTGACTTCTTTTCTGTTAGAGTCACCCAAATTTTAGAACGAGGTACGGACAAGTTGCAAAGCCGGTGAAGCTTTTGTATTTCCGGCACGCTGCCCCGACCTCGGCTCGAGCTGTTCGCACGGGTAAGCCTTGTCTAGAACAAAACCTCAGTGTATAAAACTAGTATTACATAGCCTCATGCCGGATCCCTAGTAGGAATGTTTATTTGCAATCATGTGCATTTGACTTAGGGGACTCAACACAGGGGTTGGGTCGGTCTAGGACAGGTGAACCCAAAATGAAAGACCATCCTGATGCATCCTACTTGCTATATGTACAATATTTTGTTACGATTTGTTTGTTGACCGGCTAAAAGAAGATAACAGAAAAACCAAGAGAGGAATAGAAGGAGATTTATCCGATTTTTGAAAAAAACGATCATCCCGAAACTCTGCCAAAATTTCTGAAAATGGAAAATAGTATTTCAAAACAAAGTAAGTCGGTGCATATTTTTCAAAATTGTGTCGAGATTTCCTGAACTACGAATTGTTTGATTCTCACCGGATGTGAGATACGTAGGCAACCCTCATCGGGTCCAACCTTATTTTCAAAACCAAAATAGAAAAATACGATCACAAAATTAGGTGATGCTATTCTTGCCTAAATAGCCAATTGTTCCAACGGAACGCCGGAAGGCTATTTTTGCAAAAAATAGCCACTTATAGTCTTTTCGAAAATTTTGGCCCAATTAGCGAGCACAACCCTAAAAGCTTCCTACCCGAAGTATTGAAGGTCCGTATTCGCGAGAATGGTCCATTTTTCTTTATTACAAAACTTTTGCAAAAATAACACTTTTTCGCATTCAGTCAAAACTTTTTTATATGGCTTTGTTTTCTTAATCGAAACATTTAAACAAATGTGCAGGATGAATACAGTTGAAAACACCCCCTTTAGGGCCGTCGAGGAAATTCCCGTGGGACTCCATATCTGGTGGAGCGACTTGGGGGAAGTTAGTAGAAAGTCTGCCGTAAAAGCTTTAGGCGGACTCACTGGCCTTCTAAAAATCAAGCCGAGGTTGGATCTCATCGAAGCTTTAGTGTCGTTTTGGGACCCCGCCCACAACGTGTTCCACTTTTCAGACTTTGAGTTGACACTTACGCTAGAGGAAATAGCGGGGTATGCTGGTCTCGGTGACAATCTTAGAAGTCGGTATCCAGTGGCACCCAGGGTGGTAACTCCACATAAGCTCTTAGATCTTTTGAACATTAGTTGGGACACTCAAGACTCACACCTGGCTGAAGGGTTCTGCACTTTCTATTTCCTGTACAAACGTTATGGAGATCCTCGGAGCTATGAAGCTGAAAATACTGATCTGACTCACCACTAGAACCAGGCTAAATGGGAAGCCCGCAGAGGGTTAGATTTCGTGGTAGCATTCCTAGGCACCTTAATCGGCCACAGAGGTGACAGACTTATAGATATCGGACTAGTAGGGATGGCGGATTTCGTGATGAAGAAGAACAATGGCACTCTTATACCAATGATCTTAGCTGAGATTTACCGTGCTCTGACAATTTGCCAGTTTGGGGCAAAATTCTTTGAAGGGTGCCATCTGCTCCTACAAATTTGGATGATCGAGCACCTCTGTCACCGCCCGGGTTACATGAACTACAGCTTAACCGGTCTGAATTGTATCGAAGGACACAATACTCGGTTAGAGGGCCACAAATTTCCCGAGGGCACAGAGGCCTAGCACTCATATTTGAGTTTATTGACTGCCGACCGAATCGAGTGGACTTTCGGATAGCTCCCTGTCGGCGAGGTTATCAATATGTCCGCTGAGGTGTGGTATCTTTTGTTAATGGGTCTGCGGAGTATCCAGCCATATGCCCCACATTGGGTCTTACGGAAGTTGGGTAGGCAACAAGGCATTCCACATGATGAGGACCTAAGCCTACAAGCCATTGAGTTGTGTCCGAGAGATACATTCCCGGAAAATAGGGTCCGTCAGATCTGGAACCAGTGCAGATTCTTAAAGCCTCAGACTCGGGTAAGAAACTTATCTCAAGGGGAAGTAGAGCCAGCCTATATTTCTTGGTATGTTAGAAGAGGCCGAGAGCACCAAGAACCAGAGCGACTTGCAAAAAGACCTCACGTGCAACATTTTACTGAGCAAACACAAGAACACTGGGGTTGGCTAGAAAAGGAAAACAACTACCGGGCAACAATAAGTAAACTGGAGGCCCAGATCCGAGAGCTAAAATTTGAAAATACTTTACAAACTGCTGCAGCCGAAGGGGAAAGAAACAGGCTGAACAAAGAAAATGAAGCCTTTCGGGCTCAAATCCAGAAAATGAGGATAACCATTGAAAACCCGAAAGAAGTAGAGCTGACGAAAGACTTGTCACCAGTCTCAGGCAAACGTTGTGTAGCTATGGTGACGACTTGGACAAAGCCAAAGAAGATTTGACCCGAGTCGAGAAAAGCTGGCAAAGAATGCAGAAGAAAGGGCAGAATTTGTGCAAAAATTGAAGAGAAAGCACGACCAAGAAGTGCTGGGTTTGAAAGAAAGAATGGACACTTTTGAAAACGAAATGGCCAAGCAAGCAAAAAGGTTTAAGGCAGAAAGAGAACAATGCTATGACATGATAGCCCAGTTGGAAAAAGAATTGCGACAATGGCAAGAGCAGACTCACAAAGACGCCCAGGCTTTAGAGGCAAGATCTCAGCAGATCGAGCGTCTACTTTAGGAGAAAGGTATCATCAGGCAAAGGGTCCGGGAGATAGCTGATTACATTGTCACCAAGTGCCAGGAATGCGAAGATATGACTCAGAACACCTTCTTCTCAGCGGTTATGATCTTCCTCCACAAGATAATGGACGACCTCTACCGCCTCCAACAAGATATAGCATGCAAACCCGTGGCAAGGCCGAATGATGCCCCACGAGTCCCTGAAGCAATGAAAGCACTGATGTATTTTTGATATTTTTCGAGTCTGTATTTTGTTTTCCTGCTGTAGTCCATTCCAAGTCCACTGTAGTTTTTACATTTCCAAGAAAGCATGTCTTGAGTCTTTTGTAGTCTTTAAAATTTCCAAAAAAATGTACTGAAGTCGAAAGTATTTTGTCTAATGAATGCAAAAATATTTATTTCCTTCCTTCGGATTTATCCCTTGAACTACGTAATGATCTGATTCACGCGGCGCCGTGATACGTAGGCAATCCACATAGGATTCAATCATAATAGAGCAAAAAAAATAATATAATAAAAGAAAGAAAAGAGTAATGATATAATAGAGAAAAACAAGAGGTGAAATAGAATAAAAAAAAAAGAGGGCAAAGTTCAGATCCGAGAAAATAAAGCCGGGATGAAACACACAACTGTTGCAAAACATATAGAAAGCATTCAATTGCCTAGGTGCATTGCATACCCCAAACATGCGATTCCCTATGTGATAAATGCTTCAACCTAACGTTTTGTTGGTTCACTCTTAAATGTATTTTTCTAAGGTGGTTGGTTTTTGAGGTAACCTGGCTTCCCACCCTTACTTCACTATATCAAAAGGGAGCATAGAAATGAAATCCGAAAGTCACTTATCAATCGTCAACTCTTCTATGGAGGACCCGAATCCAGTCATCCCAACGTCTGAGTCAGCCACAACTGAAGAGAACAGGATTCTGCGTTGACGCATGCTGAAATGTGGGACGCATGGTCCAATGGTAGGGAACCGCCCAGTTCCATCCCGAGTTTTCTAGAGATAATCCCCATGACAGGCTGAACTTCCAACATCCCTATAAGTTACCCAGCCATGCTACTCGGATACCCAACTATGTCATCTCATTTTTCCGGAAGGCCTTCTGAGGTTCGCCACCATGTCCTGTTTTCCGGTGCATCGTCCAACATCTTCACCGCACCACCGAGCTCCGCCTTGGCTCCACCAACTATCATCGGGCCAAGATTTGAGCCGCCGGCATTTACATTCCAAACGCCATCATTTCTGGGCACCACCCATGTCACTCCCGATTCATTCCCCCAACAACCTCAGTATGAAGTTACTTTGGGACAAGATAAGAAAAGCCCCGAGCACGAAGAAATGGCTCGGAAAATGAAGAGTCTCGAGCAGAGCCTCAAGAACATACAGGGGTTGAGCGGGCAGAAAAAGCGTCTCTTATGCTGATTTGTGCATGTTCCCGCACGTCTATTTGCCTCTCGGGTTTAAAACCCCCAAGTTCAAAAAATATGACGGACATGGGGACCCCATAGCTCATCTGAAAAGGTATTGCAACCAACTCCGAGGATCAGGTGGGAAAGAGGAACTTCTCATGGCATATTTTGGATAGAGCTTAACAGGGATTGCATCAGAATGGTATATGGACCAGGATATATCCCACTGGCACGTATGGGATGACCTAGCCCGAGACTTTGTTCGACAATTCAAATACAACGTGGATATCGCTCCCGATAGAAACTCTCTATCCAACCTTAAAAAGAAGTCCTCGAAAAATTTCAAAGAGTACGCTATTAAGTGGCACGAGCAGGCTTCTAGGGTCAAACCTCCGATGGATGAGGTCGAAATGGTCAGTGTTTTTCTGCAAGCACAAGAAGCGGATTACTTTCAAAATATGATGTCCACCCATGGGCAAATCATTTGCAGAAGCAATCAAAATTAGAGAAATGGTTGAGAATGGTCTAAAGACCGGTCGTATCCTAAGCCAATCGGCCATAAGAGCAACCTCCCAGGCCATCCAAAATAGATCCGGGAGTGCAGCCAACAGAAAGAAGAAAGAAAAAGGGGCCATGATGGCTTCCGATGTCAGGGGTTCTCAGCAATACTCAGGTCCATTCCCCAAAACTTCCCAACACTACTATCCTCACCAAAATGCAGCTCATACTACATCCCCTTTTCCCTATGCGGTGATGAACGCTCAACCACATCTCATGCCGCAACAACAATACAACCAGAACAGAGCTCTACCCCCAAGAAATAACCATCCTCCCCCAGCTCCATATAATCCACGCCCACCTCAAAACAACTACCCGTATAATGCTTACCCCCGTGAGCCACCAAGGAGACTCAATTTCACTCCTATCGGTGTGCCATATTCAAGTCTTTTCCCAAAGTTGGTCCAGATGGGGCTTCTGCAGCCCGTACCTCCGACCAGGAAAAACCCAACATTAGAGTCATAAGAACCCGGAACCAATTGTGCCTACCATTCCGGAGCAGAGGGGCACGACACGGAGGATTGCTGGACTCTCAAGCGGGCTGTGGAGAATCTTATAGAGCAAAAGAAGGTAGTGTTAAGGGATGAAGAAGCTCCCAATGTGACTAACAATCCATTGCCCACCCATAACAATGGGCCCGTTATCGGCATGATCTGCGAAGACCAAGATTTTGATCTAGCTTTGAAGGCTATCATCTCCATCGCAGACGTGGAGAAAAAGCCCAAGGAGGCACCCAAGGCGGTCCAGGAAATGAAGAAAAGTAAACCCATCCCTCAAGACACGGAGAAGGCTGAAATCAAGACAAAAGGAGGACCCTCTAAAAACGTTGTTCTTTACGTCCCCAGAGCACCCAAGAAGGAACAAGGCATGTTAAGTCCTCCCAGGAGGCTACAATTCAACATAGCCATAATGAACGGCCCAACAATGTATGTTCCAAAGGGGACGTACGTGGCGTGGGGGCAAATAATTTTACCAAGGCTGAATGAGCCCGTGGTTATTAGCCGCGCGTCACAAACTCCCCTGAAGGATACTACTGCCACCCCTTGGAACTACAACAAGATGGTAGTGACATACAAAGGGAAAGAGATCACAGGGGAAGCAATTGAAGCAAACTCCTCTGAAAAATACCTCAATCTGAAAGAGCTGGCCAAAAACAAGCACAAACGTTCCCTCTTAAAAAACCTATCACCGCCGAAGAGGCTGAAGAGTTCTTTAAGAAAATGGACATGACTGAATATGCCACAATTGAAGAACTCAGGAAAACGCCTGTCCAAGTCTCACTCTTATCTCTGTTGATGAGCTCAAACGAGCATCAGAAAATACTCTTGAAAATGCTGAATGAATCGTTTGTGCCGGTGGAGACCTCAGTCGAGCAATTAGAAAGAATGGCCGAGCGCTTCTTTGAAGCAAAAAAAATTTCTTTTAGCCGAAAAGATCTACCTACCTAGGGAGCCGCTCACAACAAAGCCTTACACTTAATAGTTAAAAGTGAGGGATATTATGTGAAGAGAGTTATACTTTATGGAGGTTCTAGAGTAGATATTTTCCCTTTATCAACACTATAGGGAATGGGAATCGGCACTGAGAGAATCAGGTCAAATAACGTCTGTGTCCGCGCCTTTGACGGTATCAAAAGGGACACCATCGGCGAAATAGACATAGTCATGACTATCAGCCCTGTGGATTTTACGGTAACCTTCCAAATCTTGGATATGGATACCTCATATAACTTCCTGCTAGGAAGACCATGGATTCACACCGCCGGGGCAGTGCCATTTACCCTCCATCATATGGTCAAGTTTGAGCATGAAAATCAAGAGATAGTGGTCCATGGGGAGGACGAGCAATCAATATACAGAGACCCATCGGTCCCCTGTCTCGGAGCCAGAGAAATAAGTGAGCATATTGTCTATCAAGAGTTTGAAATTTTTCTTGTCGCGCCCCCCTTTTTCCTCGCACGAGTTAGGTACACGGAGATCGGGTTTCATGACATTCTGGACAACTCCTTAAAGGAAAAGGTTTAAGGAAGAGTCGCCACCTAACGATTTTATGGTGCGTTAGGGCACCTAGAATAATTAACTCATAAACTAGTTTGCATTACCAGAGATTGGGTAAGGGCTTGAAGTTATCCTAAGGGGAAGGTGTTAGTCACCCCTCAAGATCCACAACTGTGGGTCCCAGCCAAGTAATTTTGTGAATTTGGATGGTAAACAAATGACAAGCAAGGCTCACATAAGAGGGGATTTCAAGTAAATACTAAAAGAAATTTAAAGAATAACAAAGTAAACTCATTCGAATGAAAATGTCCTAGGGTTTAAAGAAATATGGATCACATCAATGCAATACCCGGTAAGTCACTCCTCGAAGAGGGGCTACACGTGGTATTAGCGCACCAGTCATCATATACATATTCTACCCTTCCCTACCCCGCTAAGGTATTTAAAACGCATGTGTTGGTCACGAAGCTTATTGCATGCTGTTACCCGTCCCGTTCTATAAGTCCCGGAGGGTGTTTAGGTACTAATCCTATAAGGGGAGTACTAGGCTGAACTTCAGGTTTAAAGGATAAACTCTAAGCGACAAGTAGAGAAACAATTAGGACTTGCACATTGGGGTACATGTAAACAGTTATAGGGCTCATATATCCCTCCACAAATAAAACATGTAAATAGAACGTATCAAACACAACTAAAGTCTTGGGTTTAGAACCTAAAGCAGTGATTTCAGATATGAAAAACAACAGTAGTAAACAACAGGTTTTTGATGAGTTTTAGAAAAGGAAAGGAGTAAATGACTTTAAATCCCAGTAGTTTGAAGGCAAAACAGGAATTCTAAGTATAGAGACAGTAGCAAATAGGGAATTTTAGTGAGTCTCAGAAAAAGAGTGCATGATTGATTTTTAAACCAGTTGTAATGACAGGCAGTGTATAAAAAACGGTTAATCAGATTTTATCAAATATTGATCCTAAGGCTTGCCTAGGCGTCTGAATATATGTTGATTATTATTTTAAGACATAGGTGAAATGCATATCCCTAGACTTTGATTTTAATAGACATATGATGAGAAAATCCAGATCCTATAGGCATGGTATCTAAGAATGCAAGCAAGATGTCGAGTATGAAACCAGTTTGGGTTTAAATTCAGAAAAAATGTTTTCAATCATTGAAGTCTATTTTAAATGAGGTTACTTATTACACAGATGGTACATGGGCATGGTTTCACTAAATTATAGAACCTAGCGCATGATTTCTAGGAGTTCTTTGCAGTACAATTTAACACAAGAGTTTGAATACGTGTTGAAAACGAACAAATATTCCTAAAGTCACATGATGTCTAATGCAATTTCTGATGGGTACTTGTTATTATGAACGTAAGTAGGATTTCTAGATGTTAAGCATGAATATGCAAGAGATGATATTATTAACAACCATTTCATCTAGTTATTTAACTACGAACAAGATCACTATGTGAGAAGTAATTATAGCAGCCTTTTACGGGTATTTTAGCATGATTTTTCTAAGTGAGTATGCATGTGATGAGATGCAGACATAAATATACCTAAGAACATGATTTCTAATGCATGGTAGATATGTCCTAAACAGAATTTCTATTGCACACATAGGTGAAGTAAATCCTAGGCATGGTTTCTACCCGGATTTATACTAAACATGCATAATCCCACCCTTTTCACTATCCAGCCTCGGAGTCATTTTACAAATAATCATTACAGACCAATATAGCATGAATTACACAACTGAATAAGAAAATCAAGAAGCTATACTATAGAGAGCCTAACAGTAGGCCCAAGTACCAGATCCACTTTCCATATGCCATGGCCTTCAACCCAAGTGTGTCATAGTCTCTAAGGACCTCAGAAGATCCTTGACAGTGCTTCACACCCAGGTACCCTAGTCAAGGATGAGTAAGTGCAGTGTAGAGTGCCAGCCTTGTGTGTCAAAGTTCAATGGGTACTCAAGGTCCCCAAGGCAATGCTCACACGAAGAGGGGCTGAAACTAAAGTCTAAGAGTAGTGATAGGTGCTTGCAGTGTAAAAGAGTTTTGAAAAAGAGTAGTTTTGAAACAACAGTTTTTGAGAATAGCTTCAGAGAACCATAAAAGTTTTGTAAAATAGTTTGCAAAAGGGAGAAGCAACACAACTACAAACCAGCAAATAGAGAGTTCAAGAAAACAAAAACAAACACGGATAGGGAGTTGGGGACATTTAATCCCCCTGTCAACAGTATAATAGATTTACAGGTTCAAATAGTTATCACATAGTTGTCACAAAGCATCACCTATTAGCAGAGTCATGTATTAGGTATAAAGTCAGAATCATACAACATTTAGGTATCATGTGGAGGGGGCATAAGCTTATAACATAGGAAGCTAAGTAGTGGGTGAAAGCATGTAACAGTGATCATGTTGAGATAAGAAACATTAACCCATAGACAAGTAAGCATACTAGTTGCATAAGTCTCACATAGAGTCACACAAGAGGAAACATGAGACATATTAGGCTACTAGGAAAGGGGGAATAGCAGGGACATGCTAATTTCACAAGACTTAAGAAATCATAGAGAATCACATGGGGAAAGCAGAATACTTATCAGACTAAAAAGGGGGAAAGGACATTATAGAGTCATGCTAACTACATGGTAGGAAATAGAACCATAGAATAAATCACAAAAGGGACAACAAGTACATAATCGTGAACTGAAACATGCTGTGGGGGGACTTGTAAAATTAGATCAGAGACATACCAGTAGAGTGATATAGAATAGAAAAGTGTGAATCCCTGTGTGTTTGCAAAGAGGAAAAACAACTCTTTATATTGTTTGAAAAATGAGTAGTACATGGGCAAATTATGGAGGTAAAAATCAATCAATACCAATCAAGATAACTGGACTCCTTTAATTAAAGAGTCTAGTTCAAACGGTATAGTTAGGGCAAAATAAGGAAAAAACATCAGTCTAATTAAGGGTGGTTCTGTTAAGTTAGGGAAAAGAAACCACATAGTGCATAAATAAAGCCAAATACATAGTGTGTAACTAAGGAAAGCTGAACTAACACATTTATAAAAATAAAATAGGGTATCATTTTGAAAAATGAATTAAGAGGATCTCGGATTCTATTATAATCACAGGGAATCCGAAATAGTTAAGGAAAGCATCATATAAACATGGAAGGAATTCAAAAAATGATACAGAATTGCAGAAGGAATACACAAGATCATGCATTTAAGGAAAACATCACAAGCATGGGATTTTACACATAAGAATCAACATAAATCAACCATTCAATAGAGCTAGTAGGGTAAAGTTCGAAATTTTCAAGAGTTAGAACTACAATCACTTATCAACACAAAGAGGTACTCATAGAAATTAACAGGAAGAGGTCATAGTAGTAGATTAAATAGGAGTCATAGAGAATATATGGATGCATACAGTCAAATAACAAAGAACAACCCAGAATACTTAGGGTTTCACCAAGGACAGTTAAAATAACATAAAATCGAGAGATAATAACTTAAACATCATGGATATCAAAAGAATCAAAAGGAAACTGCTTTGAGCACAGGGTATAGAAACCCTAGTTTTTGAAATCGTTTAAAACCAGATTTTCCGGAGAAAAACAAGAAGAAACTTCATAGCATGGTAAATATAAGACGGGTCTTAAAGAAAACCCAAAGACGCAGAGGACTAGGGTTTCGTAGAACCCCAGAAAAGAGGGCAAACCTCGTGAGTGACCTCGATTCAGGCTAGGGGTACTGCAAACTTACTCAAACGGTCGGGGGGGGGGGTTAGGTTAGAGTTAAATTAGGAAGGTGTAATCTGGGCCGTTGATCTAATTTGATCAACGACTCAAATTGATTTAGGACTGGGCCGGGTAGAAAATTGGGTTTGGGTATTGGATTTTAATTGGGCTAATCAGATGGGTTGGGTATTCAATTTAGGCTAGTTTTTAAATAAAAGGTGGCAAGTTACTAAAAACCCCAAAAATAAATAAACAACCAATAATTATATATAAAAAATGAAATTGAGTTTAAATAAATGAAATTAAGGCAATTAAACAATATTAAATACAAAAAATGAATAATTTTCGAATTAAAGTAGAATAAAGTATATAATTGGGCTATAATTGCAAAATTATTGCGATTGAAATTATATAATGCCCAATTGGCTAATTTATGAAATAATTGAAACCTAATGGACGAAAAAATGATTAAAAATTATATACCGAGCTGTGACACATTTTGAAATTATTTATAACATAATTTATGAATAATCATTTAGATATGAAGTATTGAATAAATATGAGAATAATTTAATAAAATAGGGAAAATAGGGAAAAATGCTCATTATTTTAAATAGTGATTTTGAAAGATTATATGCAAGTTAAAAAAAAATAATTTGGAAAAAATTGGGTATCAACAGCTGCCCCTCTTTACCCGGGAAGGATGAAAGAGTTGTCGGGTAAAGATATGATGGCCAATTTTGACCGCGTGGAAATTGGATGAGAGATTTAGGCCGCACCCTAGTTTCTGAGCTGCCTACATATCCTTGGTTTTACAGGAATTAGGCCGTATGTAGTTCAGGAATCACCGGTGAAGTATACTGGTGACACTTGACAAGAACGGACGCAAGGTGCAAGGTAAGGTAAAATAGGAAGTTTTATGGGGTAGATAGGAGAACTGGAGCGGTCCACTTCCCGCCTGGCTGGCTGTTCCTAGCCGGATTACCTGCAAACAAAAGACAAGCGAATATTGTGCATAATTTAAACATGATGCAAGTTCCCGTTTGACTATGAATGCTGTCTTCGGACGGTTCAGGATGACGTCCTTAGACCATGATATCCTGGGCCATGAATCGCTTGATGCGGGATTCACAGGCTATGAAATGATGTTCTCGGGCCACGAGGATGGTGCCTCCAAACCATGATGCCTTTGAATAATGATATGCAAGTTGAATAAAGAGATCCTCGGGCCATGGAATGATGTTCTCAGGCCATGAAGATGGTGCCTCTAAACTATGACGCCCTTGGACAAGTTGGCGATATTTCAGCCCATGAAAAATGTAGTAGCATGATGCTAACAAGACAAAGTTTAGTCTTGCGAACTTTAGAAAGGGCAGAGCTTAGACCGAAAGGAATCAAAAGTAAGTAACGGCATGACAAGTGGTTTCTTTGAAAAGTAAATGAGAGGTAGCATGGAACCTCGAAAGGCAAAATGGTAGCCCTATGCAATGCAGGGGATAAAATGCAGAGAGGGAGGTAGCGTGGAACCTCGGAAGGCAGAATAATATCCTTATGCAATGCAAGAAATGAGAATTAAAAGGGAGGCAGCGTGGAACCTCGGAAGGCAGAATAGTAGCCTTATGCAATGCAGGAAATGAAAATGCAGAGGGAGGTAGCGTGGAACCTTGGAAGGCAGAACAGTAGCCTTATGCAATGCAGGAAATAAAAATGCAGAGGGAGGTAGCGTAGAACCTCGGAAGGCAGAATAGTAGCCTTATGCCGGGAGTAAAATGGCAGTAAGCGCTCTTAGCTGGTGATGAACTACGACGATACGATTGTTGTGAATGAAGCGTTATTTTGCGATGATAATAAGCGTCGGCATATGCGACGAGTTTGAGAGCGTGTCTTTGAGAGATATATGTCATGCGGAGGATAATAATATGTTTAGGGCTTCCGCCGTCTTCGTGCCTGCATCCAAAGAAAAATCGTGAGTTCTGTAAAGGGGGAAAGGTCAGTTCGCATTTCCGTTGGCTTTACTTGGCTCGCTTGTTTGATCATGATATATCATTGGGGTAACGTTTGCTAAACAAGCTGTTCCAAAAATAGGTATGCATGATTTTGAAAAGATATAATATAAGCATATAATTTAAAATATTTTTAGGCGAATCGACGACTGTGACGCGGTTCGAGACATTGCATCTTTTCCTGCCACAGAATTTTGAGGGTCCTCCTCAAAATTCTACCCCGGTTTGATGGGTGAATACTTCTGGCGGTTACTTGTGCGGCGATTGGCTGAACTCGCTTCAGAATTTTGAGGGTCCTCCTCAGCTTCCATTTGTGGGGAGAAATGAGATTTTTATTACATTGTGACCGAACCCATAGAGCATCCTACGTATCCCCTCTTAAACGGAAATCAGGTCAGGCGTAGTTCAATCTACAACATTGAGGAAAGCATAAAGGGTTACACATAGTAGCGCTTGACTTCATCTGAGTTTATTGGTTTAGGCCAAGTTTTTCCATCCATTTCTGCGAGTATAAGTGCTCCTCCTGTTAGCACTCTATGAACCATGTACGGACCCTGCCAGTTGGGAGAAATTTTCCTTTGGCCTCATCCTTATGTGGAAAGATTTTCTTTAACACCAGCTGCCCCAGTGTGAATCGTCTCGTCTTGACTTTCTTGTTGAAGGATCTGGTCATCTTGTTCTGATATAATTGGCCATGACAGACTGCGTTCATTCTCTTTCCGTCTATGAGGGCTAGTTGTTCATAACAGCTCCTTACCCATTCTGCATCGCTGAGCTCAACTTCTTGTATGATTCTCAGAGGTGGAATCTCAACCTCGACAGGAATAACAGCCTCTGTACCGTAAACCAACATATAAGGAGTTGCCCCGGTTGACGTGCGGACTGTGATTCGATACCCCAACAAAGCAAATGATAATCCATGCCATTGCTTATGCTTCTCTATCATTTTTCTCAGTATTTTCTTGATGTTTTTGTTGGCAGCCTCAACGACTTCATTTATCTCGGGTCTGTATGCTGTGGAGTTCTTGTGTTTGATTTTGAATGTTTCACACATGGCTTTCATCAAGTCGCTATTGAGATTAGATCCATTATTGGTGATGACTGATTCTGGAACTCCAAACCGACAAACAATGCGGTCGCTGACAAAATCGGCCACGACTTTCTTAGTAACTGCTTTGTAGGATGCTTCTTCGACCCATTTGGTGAAATAGTCAATGGAAACCAGAATGAACCTGTGTCCGTTAGAGGAGGCATGATCGATTGGTCCAATAACATCCATGCCCCAGGCGGCGAATGGCCATGGTGAACTTGTTGCATTAAGCTCACTCGGAGGTACCTTTATCATATCCCCATGTATCTGACATCGGTGGCACTTTCGGACATACTGGATGCAGTCCGTCTCCATGGTCATCCAAAAATAACTGGCTCGAAGTATCTTCTTTTCCAAAACAAAACCCTTCTTATGTGGGCCGCATGTCTCAGCGTGAATTTCCTCCAATAATTTTGATGCTTCATTTGCGTCAACACACCTTAATAGCCCCAAATCGGGAGTCCTCCTATACAGTATTCCTCCGCTGTGAAAGAAATTATTGGATAATCTCCGAAGTGTGCGTTTCTGAGTGGTATTTGCAAGCTCTGGGTATTCTCCTTTTGCTAGGTACTCCTTGACATCATGAAACCAAGGATTTCCATCTGCTTCTTCTTCAACATGGGCACAGTAAGCTGGCTGATTGTGGATTTTTACTGGAATAAGATCAATGAAATTCTTATCTGGATGCTGGATCATGGATGATAGAGCAGCCAAAGCATCAGTGAACTCATTCTGGATTCTGGGGACATGCCAAAATTCTACCTTTGTGAATCTCTTTCTCAGCTCCTGTACATGATGTAGATATGGAAATATCTTGGAATTCTTGGTCGCCCATTCTCCTTGTACCTGGTGTACCAGTAAGTCTGAGTCACCAAGCACTAACAACTCCTGGACGTTCATGTCGATGGCCATGTTGAGCCCTAGGATGCAGGCCTCATATTCAGCCATATTGTTGGTGCAGGGAAATATGAGTTTTTCGGATACCGGATAATGCTGACTGGTTTCTGATATCAGGACTGCTACAATACCAACCCCTTTGAAGTTTGCTGCTCCATCAAAGAACATCCTCCAACCATCGTAGGATTCCGCAATGTCTTCTCCTACGAATGATACCTCTTCATCGGGAAAATACATTTTCAGGGGTTCGTATTCTCCATCCACAAGATTCTCAGCAGGATGGTCTGCTAGTGCTTGTCCTTTGACAGCCTTTTGAGTTATGTAAATAATGTCGAACTCGCTCAGCAGGATTTTCCACTTGGCTAGCTTGCTAGTGGGCATGGGCTTCTAAAAGATGTACTTTAGCGGATCCATCCTGGATATGAGGTATATGGTGTAGGCACAGAAGTAGTGCCTTAGCTTCTGGGAGACCCATGTCAAAGCACAGCAAGTGCGCTCCAATAAAGAATACCGGGCCTCATACAGAGTGAACTTCTTGCTGAGGTAGTAGATTGCTTGCTCCTTTCTTCCTGTTTCATCATGTTTTCAGAACGCAACCGAAAGCTTCATCCAGTACCACAAGGTAGAGTAATAGAGGTCTACCTGGCTCAGGCGGTGTTGACAAATACTCCTTGATTCTGTCAAAATCCTTTTGACAATCCTCGGTCCACTTGGTTGCGGCATCCTTCTTTAGCATCTTGAAGATCAGTTCACAAATGACTGTTGATTGTGCTATGAATCGGCTGATGTAATTAAGGCTTCCTAGGAAACTCATAGCATCCTTCTTGTTCTTAGGTGGTGGCAATTCTTGAATGGATTTGACTTTGGATGGATCCAATTCTATTCCCCGGCGGCTTACAATGAACCCCAGTAACTTCCCAGCAGGAACCCCGAATGCACACTTCGCAAGGTTCAGTTTCAGATTGTATTTTCTTAACCTGTTGATGAACTTCCTCAAATCTTCCATGTGATCAGTAGCTTTCTTTGATTTGATAATGACGTCGTCCACATACACCTCAATCTCTTTGTGAATCATGTCATGGAATATAGTAGTCATAGTCCTCATGTAGGTGGCCCCTGCATTCTTCAGACCGAATGGCATCATCTTGTAACAGTATACTCCCCATGGCATAATGAATGCTGTTTTCTCAGCATCTTCTTTGTCCATCCAAATTTTATGATAACCAGCGAAGAAATCTACGAATGACTGTAACTCATGTTTAGCGCAATTGTCAATCAAAATGTGTATATTTGGCAAGGGGAAGTCATCTTTCGGACTGGCCCGATTGAGATTCCGGTAGTTGACACAACTTCTGACCTTCCCGTCCTTCTTCAGCACATGTACAATGTTAGCTAACCATGCCGGGTACTCAACTACCTGGAGAACTTTGGCGTTGATCTGCTTGGTAGCTTCTTCTTTGATTTTCAAACTCATGTCGGGTTTAAACTTTCTGAGCTTTTGCTTTACCAGTGGACACATTGAATTGGTTGGAAATTTGTGAGCCACAATAGATGTACTTAGACCAGTCATGTCATCATACGACCAGGCGAATATGTCCACATATTCCCTTAGAAACTCTGTATACTCTTTCTTTTCTGACGGCGACAAATGAATACTTATTCGTGTTTCCTTGACGTTCTCTAAATCCCCCAGATTGATAATTTCAGTCTCGTCCAGGTTGGACTTAGGTCTGTTCTCGAAGTTCTCAAGTTCTTTCACAATCTCGTGGGGTATATCATCTTCCTATGAATCAATGTGCGTTTTTTGCGTTGTCTCATTGCACGTCACAATCATCGGTTCATCCAGATAAGTAATAGTAATGTTGTATTGATAAAGTAATGGGAGAAAACAGTAGCAAATAAATATGAGATTCATAAGGAGATTGGAAATGCTTTGATAAAACGAATAATTGTTTTGAACACTGAAGATCATATTGCATGAATTGAAAATGCAGAAAAGGAAAGAAATTCATTTAATAAACAAAAAATAGTGCTTGTTCATTAGCCTTGCTACCCCGAGGCTCGGCGGGCTTTGGTCGTACGGATGGACCAGTTCTTGAGACGAGCTCCTCTGCTCACTGCTTGTATGGAAGGGCCTTCCTCCCCCTCCTCCTCGAGAACAACACATCAATCCATGTCCCCATCGTCTAGAAACAAGTCCTTCATCGCCACTAGTGCTTTTTCTTCGTCGGACCCATAGATGATATCAGCCTACTGGAAAGTCTGCTCCAAATGAGGTATTGGCTGCTCCAAGGGGTAATAGTGACCGCGCCATGGGGGCGATCAGTTTTTGAATTCTTCCCATGTATACTCATACCCCAGACCGAAAGTGGTACCATGTTTCTTGAGCTTGATGGTTTCGTGATCCCTTGGAGGTTCTTACCGAGCCCTTTTCCTGGATCGTATCCTTCCCAATTCAAGATGCTCTCGATCTTGCTATCCCACCATTTGTCCTTGTCGACAGCATTGACCCGCTCAATATGGTGATAAGTTCCTCCACCCAATTTTCTCTTTCCATCAATTACAGAGATAGTCTGGCGATTGTAAATAGGGTTGCTACCGTCGCCGTGGATGATCACCTCTTAGTGGTTCCACTCGAATTTTACTGCCTGATGTAGTGTTGATGCTACGGCCCCAACAACATGGATCCAGGGTCGTCCTAACAGCAGATTGTAAGATGCCGGCACATCTATCACCTGAAAGTCCACCTCGAACCAAGTCGGTCCCATCTGTAGACAAAGACCGATCTCCCCAATGGTAGACCTTTGAGAACCGTCGAAGGCTTTCACGTTGATCACTCCGTCCTTTATCTCATGTAGTCCCTTACCCAAATTCTTGAGTGTTATCAGCGGACATATGTCAAGACTGGACCCTCCGTCGACAAGAATCCTGGTTATGAAATAATCTTCGCATTGCACGGTGATGTGTAGAGCCTTGTTATGTCCCAACCCCTCAGGTGGCAACTCGTCTTCGTGAAAAGTGATTTTGTGGCTTTCCAGTACTTGGCCTACCATGTTGGCCATTTCCCCTCTAGTGATGTTTTTTGGTACATAGGCTTCACTCAACACTCTCAGCAAAGCATTTCTGTGCGTCTCAGAGTTCTGCAGTAGAGAGAGAATGGATATCTGTGCTGGTGTCTTGTTCAGTTGGTCGACGACCGAATATTCTTTAGCCTGTATTTTCCTCCAAAGATCATCTGAACCTGTCTCAGTGAGGGGAGGCCGGTTGGCAGCCTGCTTGCTTGACTCAGCCAGATGCTCAGGGGTATAGACTCAACCAGTTCTTGTCATACCCTGTGATGCGATGGCCTCTTCAGACCCGCTTTTACTTTTCCTTCTCGCCTCATCTGTATAATCCCAAGGGATAGTATTTGAATAGAAAGGTGGTGTGGTTGACATCGCCACTGGGATCGGCGCGACTATCCTTACTTCAAATGGCACACGAGCTTTGGGCGGCAAGACTGAAACCTCGAAGGGTGCGGGCGCCTTTGCCGGAGACCCGAAATCAACCTCAATTGGCACGGGTGCCTTCGCCTTTGCCGGCGGTGCGACTTCAAACTCAAGTGGGATATACATATTCACCTCAGCATTCTCAGATGGTTGCATCTGGACTATGATCGGGTTGAGTGTAACTACAGGTTTCTTTGGGTCATCGCCTTCTGCGATCAACCCGATTGACCCCTCGGGATCCCAATCATCTTCTATCTCAATCATATGGATACCTCCACCCTTATGGTCTGGTAAAGGGTTGTTACGGACGTTCAGAGCGGATTCCTTGACCACAATAATCTTGTTATCAATAAGGGTCTGTATCTTTTCCTTCAAAGAGCGGCATTCATCGATGGTGTGTCCTTTCATGCCAGAATGGTATGCACAGGATTTGTTTGGGTTAACCCACTGAGAAGGGTCCTCAGGGGTTACAGTAGGGATAGGTGTGACATAACCAGCAGCTTTGAGCTTTTCATATAGCTGGTCAATGGGCTCGGCTATGGCGGTGTATTATTTTGGAGGGCGACGATAAAAGTTAAGGCGAGGCCTAGGGAAGTTTTGACAGGTAGGGGGAGATTGGTGGTGAGATGGCTGGGAGTTATAGGTTTTGTAGACGAGAGCGGGTTGGGAGTATTTGGGTGAAGCGGGTTGATATGTGGGTGGTGGAGCCAGGTATGAAGGTGAGGGTGCTTGGTAATTTGGAGCGGGCTGATATGTGAATAGAGGTGTGGGATAGACCTGGTATTTAGATGGGGATTTGGCTTGTTGTGCAACCATCACGGCTCCCACGTCCTTCTTTCTGGACACACCACCACAATGCAGAGCTTTATTAGTGGCCTGTAAAGCTTCAAAGTTAGTAACCATACCATTCTTGATACCTTCTTCAATCCGCTCTCCCAATTTGATAATGTCAGAAAATTTTTGACCCTTAACCATCATCAGTCGTTCATAGTATTGCGGGTCCTGAGCCCGAACAAAGAATTTGTTCATCTGTTCTTCCTCTAAAGTAGGCCTGACTTTGGCAGCTTCCGACCTTCAACGAGTAGCATACTCGCGAAAGGTTTCTGTGGGCTTCTTCCTCAAGTTCTGGATATAGAACACATCTGGTGTGTTCTCTGTGTTGAATATAAACCTGTCCATGAAGTCTGTTGCCATACCTACCCAGTTGGACCACTTCTTGGGGTCTTGGCTGATATACCAAGATAGTGCATCTCCCTTCAAACTCCTCATAAACAGCTTCATGCGGATCCTTTCTTCTTTCCATACGCCAACCAATTTGTCACAGTAGGTCCTCAGGTGGACCCTTGGATCACCAATACCATCGAACATCTCGAACTTTGGAGATTTGTACACCTCGGGTAGTTCGACATCAGGCTGTATGCAGAGGTCTTCATAGTTCAGACCTTCGATCCCCTTGACTCCCTCAACACCCTGGACTCAGCTAGTCAGCTTCCTAAGTTCCTCAGCCAGATTCTTGATAAGTAGGTATTTCCCATCGGACTCAGATGTATGTGTGATAGGTGGGGTGGAGTGAGTCACAATCTCCACGTAGATGGGATTGTTGTAGGCAAGGAGGTGATCTTTTGTGTGAGTCTGAGGTCCCGTGGGTGGAGGTGGAGTGTTGTGGCAAGTGTTGCACTGTGATGGGAGAGTTTGGTTCTTTGGGGGAGTGGTGTGACGATGAAGTGCAGGGTGATTTGGCTGTTTTGGGACATTCGGTGGAGGTGTAGGGGTGATGTTAGGGAATTAAGGGAAAAAGACAGATTGGCTAGATTCCGGACCTGATCAAGTTCTTCTTGAAATTTCAGCAGCTTTTGTTCCAGCGGTGACATGTTCTAATGCAAAACCCGAATACCCCGGCTGTCAGTGGCCTCTACCCGTTTAACCCTATTCTCTTGTCTGGCGCCGCTGGATTCTTCCATCTTACTTTTGCCTTTGTCTTTGCCCCTAGAAGGACTAGGAGGAGGAGTAGGATGAGGGCCCTTGGATCTTGTGTGATAGACTGATGATGCCAGAATGCATGAACTAACCTTTGGGTAGGGGAATAATAAATTAAGGAAAAACAAAAAGGTAACGAAGTCAGTGAGGATTATAAAGAATATTGCGGTAATTTAAACACGTAATGCGAAAATGTAAAACGCATCCTAAGTTGGGGAACCTCTTTGTGCCCCAGGTAGGCCTAGAGACAAATTAATTTGGAGAACTTGGAATGCTAAATGCCTCATTTTATTTATGATAAAAATGACTCTAAATATGCGAAAAATAAAAGTCACTAATGGCCAATGGACTTATTACATCAAAGGATACAAAATAAAAGACACCCCTATCTACTTGGTCCCAGAAGGACCTTCCCTAGATTCGGCATTCCTGCTCCCTTCGATCAGCTTTCCCAATTTGCGAAGTCCCAGAATAACGTAGCAACCTCTATCATCATTTTGTTAGGCCGAATATCCAAAAGAGAGGGCAGGTTGCCCAAGTGTTTCCTGACGAGTGTTTTGTCACTGGAGTGAAGGTCCTCCCACCAATTTCGCTATTTGGGGTGGATATTGGCGACCATGCCGAATCTGGGGGTTTCGTGCCTCATTTCTGCAAAACAAAGAGGGTTAGGCCCTTACCCCCACCGGACCCGACTATTTAACATTAATAATTAGCAGAGAGCATTTAGTTCCCCAAATAAATGAACGGAACATGAAGGCGTCTGTTTGGGTTCCAAGGAAACCCAATGGACTTTGGACAAGGCTATCTTAAAGGCTATTGTGCGGACAAAACATTAGCCTGGCTAGGTCTGACCATGATGCATGAAATGTTACAATAGAGTAAGGTTTCTATGGGGTTTTAGACCGGTACCCTTGAGCGGACAACTCAAGGGGGAAGGCACGAAATTGTTGACTGCACCGCTGATTGACTAGTTTTACCGCAAATACGCCTTTCCGAATTTAGGGGGTAGTAATATTGGAATAGCGCAACCACTCATTGTAAGCGTTGCTATATGATTTTTGTTTGGCACGAGTGGAATATGAATCCGGAGCATGATATGCAATAAACATCAATTAACAAGTAGGCATGTATTTTCACGTTGTGCAAAGCGGTAAAGAAAGAAAATACAATAGTTACAATGGAAAGTGGTTACAAAGAAAACATGAAGATATGTCAGTTTCGTTCAGGCAAAATAAATACTTTGCGAAATTAAATAGTTAATAGCATATAGCGGGGAATGGGAAAAAAGGTGCAAGCATTTAACAAAATTAAAGGTCCAAATTCACAAAGCGACTTGTAATGGTAAAAGCCTAGGGAATGTCCCCAGCGAAGTCGCCATGCTGTCGCACCCCCATTTTTCCTCGCATAGGTTAGGTACGCGGAGATCGGGTTTCATGACATTCTAGACAACTCCTTAAATGAAAAGGTTTAAGGAAGAGTCGCCACCTAACGATTTTATGGTGCGTTAGGGCACCTAGAATAATTAACTCATAAACTAGTTTGCATTACTAGAGATTGGGTAAGGGCTTGAAGTTATCCTAAGGGGAAGGTGTTAGGCACCCCTCAAGATCCACAATTGTGGGTCCCAGCCAAGTAATTTTATGAATAAAAGATGGTAAACAAATGACAAGCAACGCTCACGTAAGAGGGGATTTGAAGTAAATACTAAAAGAAATTTAAAGAATAACAAAGTAAAATCATTTGAATGAAAATGTCCTAGGGTTTAAAGCAATATGGATCACATCAATGCAATACCCGGTATGTCACTCCTCGAAGGGGCTACACGTGGTATTAGCGCACCGGTCATCATATCCATATTCTACCCTTCCCCACCCCGCTAAGGTATTTAAAATGCGTGTGTTGATCACGAAGCTTATTGCATGCTGTTACCCGTCCCGTTCTATAAGTCCTAGAGGGTGTTTAGGACTACTAATCCTATAAGGGGAGTACTAGGCTAACCCTCAGGTTTAAAGGATAAACCCTAAGCGAGAAGTAGAGAAACAATTAGGACTTGCACATTGGGGTACACGTAAACAATTATAGGGCTCATATATCCCTCCATAAATAAAACATGTAAATAGCACGTCTCAAACACAACTAAAGTCTTGGGTTCAGAACCTAAAGGAGGGATTTCAGATATGAAAAACAACAGTAGTAAACAACAGGTTTTTGATGAGTTTTAGAAAAGGAAAGGAGTAAATGACTTTAAATCCCAGTAGTTTGTAAGCAAAATAGGAACTCTAAGTATAGAGACAGTAGCAAATAGATGATTTTAGTGAGTTCCAGAAAAAGAGTGCATGATTGGTTTTTAAACCAGTTGTAATGACAGGCAGTGTATAAAAAACGGTTAATCAGATTTTATCAAATATTGATCCTAAGGCTTGCCTAGGCGTCTGAATATATCTTGATTATTACTTTAAGACATAGGTGGAATGCAGATCCCTAGATTTTGATTTTAATAGACATATGATGAGAAAATGCAGATCCTATAGGCATGGTATCTAAGAATGCAAGCAAGATGTCGAGTATGAAACCAGTTTGGGTTTAAATTCAGAAAAAATGTTTTAAATCATTAAAGTCTATTTTAAACGAGGTTACTTATTACACAGATGGTACAGGGGCATGGTTTCACTAAATTATCGAACCTAGTGCCTGATTTGTAGGAGTTCATTGCAGTACAGTTTAACACAAGAGTCTGAATACGTGTTGAAAACAAACAAATATTCCTAAAGTCACATGATGTCTAATGCATTTTCTGATGGGTACTTGTTATTATGAACCTAAGAAGGATTTCTACATGTGAGGCATGAATATGCAAGAGATGATATTATTAACAACCATTTCATCTAGTTATTTAACTACGAACACGATCACTATGTGAGAAGTAATTATAGCAGCCTTTTACGGGTATTTTAGCATGATTTTTCTAAGTGAGTATGCATGTGATGAGATGCAGACATAAATATACCTAAGAACATGATTTCTAATGCATGGTAGATATTTCCTAAACATAATTTCTATTGCACACATAGGTGAAGTAAATCCTAGGCATGGTTTCTACCCGGATTTATACTAAACATGCATAATCCCACCCTTTTCACTATCCAGCCCCAGAGTCATTTTACAAATAATTATTACAGAACAATATAGCATGAATTACACAACTGAATAAGAAAATCAAGAAGCTATACTATAGAGAGCCTAACAGTAGGCCCAAGTACCAGATCCACTTGCCATATGCCATGGCCTTCAACCCAAGTGTGTCATAGTCCCTAAGAACCTCAGAAGATCCTGGACAGTGCTTCACACCCAGGTACCCTAGCCAAGGATGAGTAAGTGTAGTGTAGAGTGCCAGCCTTGTGTGTCAAAGTTCAATGGTACTCAATGTCCCCAAGGCAATGCTCACACGAAGGGCGGCTGAACCTAAAGTCTAAGAGTAGTGATAGGTGCTTGCAGTGTAAAAGAGTTGAGTTTGAAAAAGAGTAGTTTTTAAACAAAAGTTTTTGAGAATAGCTTCAGAGAACCATAAAAAGTTTTGTAAAATAGTTTGCAAAAGGGAGA